>JACXVL010000416.1:0-56814 GCA_014898675.1 Athelia sp. TMB | reverse complement strand
AATCGCGGCCGCGGTTGACGCCGTTGGATACGACCACGCGTCGCACAATCGTCAGGCTGGACATTCTGCCACCTGGCTGCTCGGCGGAAACGTCGGGCTTGGCCGACTCCGTGAACGGCACCCCTGGCGGCGTTTTCTCCTCTAATGGGATCACCGACGTCTTCCGACCCTCGTGTCGGTCGCGGTCTATCCATTCAATAGATCCGACCGTGACATTTTCCTCATATTCGCCAATAATCGGACAATCCTTCTGCAAAGTACTCTGCAAGGGTGTCACAATCCACGAAGAGGTCACACCGCTCGTCTTGAGCGGCATCGCGCCTGCTGATGGCGACACCGAGGCGCGCCCTTCGCTGTACAGTGTGCAGCTCGTTCCAGAGTTCTGGCCCATTCTTTGTCAAGATTACGGTAAAAATCTTATTCGCCTCCATTTGTATACGTCTTACACGATCTTACAGATCCTGCTCGGTTTATCATTGTCCAAGAGGTCACCCGCCCGTCATCAAGCAATGAAGAAGCGGCTGTGCTGTTTTCAGCGGTTTACCATTTCAACTACCCCGCAGAGTCCGCGCCTCAGTCCCCTTTGACCTTAGCGGCGCCCACAACCCCTAGTAGCCCGATGTTCCCCAGTCCCACGACAACCCTTTGGGATTTTGATTCCGTCCCATCGCCTACCAGCAGCCTGTCGACTTCGGACTCCTGGTCCTTTGGATCCGAGAGCGACGTAGCGACTGCCGCGAGGTACCTTTACGCCGATGGGAACGCGTACGCTCAACCTCATTATACCCATAATGGCGCACTGGGCGCCTCGCAGTATCCGCTTGTATCACCAACGTCGTCTTGTTTCCCGGCAGACCTCTCCAACTATCTCGTTTGAGTGCGCATAGATCTAAAAGTGAGCCCGCCAGCTTTGTTGCCGTTGGTCATTCGTGCTTATAATTCTCTTCAGAATATTTCATATCATATCGGGCTGGCGCACGCCGCTGGTTGTAGAGAATACGGGAGATTATTGTATGTATAGTTATTAGTCAATATTTTACTGGACATTGGTGGAAGCAGGTAGTATAATCGTTTGTAGTCTGATGTAACAGGATGGATGCGAAGGCAACAATGAAAACCTTTGAGGCGAACGACAGCCGTTCGCGAATCGTCAAGATGGCATCCTGGGGTCATGATTGACCGAATATAGCTTCGGCATGTTGCTGGGCAACCGCACGGCGGCAGTGGACGGTGACGTCCAGACCAAGGCAGGTGCACAGAACATAAGCAGTCGCACAACCTTGCGCGACTGTGGGTATATGCTTGCAATAATTTGGGGTCCCCAAAATTCGCCACGAGAAATTAAAAGTTGGCTACTGGTGGATATTGTTGCACACTTGTACCGCTTAAGATGAGGGTCGCAATCAGCCACGAGTCGCAATCGATGACGAATGTGAAATTAACGAACATCAGAGGCCAAAATAGCATGCGCCACTTGATCTGGGCCTCTAGTTTCCGGGATGGCTGAGGTAACACCTCCACAGAGAAGCCAAGTCGCCGTGAGGGACGGGCACAGCGTTCGGGAGGTGCCGTCAGTTCCACAAGAAACAGAAGACGTCTTGTTGAAAATTCATTTACAAGTGAATTAGCTTAAGCACTACAAGTCTTCCATAAAAAACGCGATCAGCGCGATAATTTAGTTCTTGTTGGGAGGGCGATCGTGGTTGTTGAGAAGGCCGCTCCATGTCACGGCTGTGTGCAGGATCGGGAAAATACAATGAAAAGTAGGGCTCCTCATATCCGAGGGATCACAGCGCGCGTTTGAATGAACTACAAAGTAGCTGACAGGTGCGCTGAAAATGGAACAAAAAGCGGGGTTTTGCCGAAAGGGACTCAATCGAGAACAGGGCACGGCGGGAATGATGAGGGTTAACCAAATGCCATCATAATCGGGACGAATGGACAGATACGAAATGAGGCGCGCCAGAGTCATGGCAGTTGTCGTCGTTAGCAAAGAATAGGACAGCATATCGTTCATGCTACATGATGTCCGACAAAATGATCAGCACGATGAACGGAGCTGACGGAGGCTTGCTTTCGATGGAGCACTGGGCCAGCGGGGTGGCATATGGGGGCGCTTTTATTGCGACAGAATCCTTGTATTGTTATTTAAACACGGACTTCACTCGGCAATCGTGCAGTGCGCTATTTGGGTCATTCAGTGGATATGCAAAGGAGATACGGAGTGGCGCTTGAGAGACATACGGCATTGGAACGGCCGCATAGATAAAATGGCCCTGGGCGGTCAGATGGATAATAATTTGGAAGGAGTGTTCCGGCACGGATGAGGCTAGCACTGGGATCCGAGAGTCGGCAGCCGCTGGAGATACTTGGAATTTAGCGCGCTAGTGGCCAGTGTGATAATCTGGTGGCTGTTGACGGGAGCATAAGAGAGTGAAATCAAAGATGTGCATTTCATGAACGTGGGAACTGAACGAACATAGTGGTTGGGACAGAACATATGCACTCCAAGAGACTTCCGATACCGAACGGCGACCGGCAACTACCAGTGTGAACGAACGTGCAGAATCTGGTGACTCATGATAGAAATTGCACTGTTTCAGCCTCAAAGATTTAGCGCCACAGTACTCAGAAAGGATGTGTCTGTGATCCAGATAACGCGGGAGTCGGTCAAAGATTTCTGTGGTGGTTGTTTGCATGTGTTGATCCTCAAGGCTTTTAGAGTCCGGTCTCCGATCCGGTATAAGCACTCCGAGGCATAACGGCGTTGTTCTGTACATCGGGTCGTAACAGCTGCGAGCAGGTCTAAAATATTATGGCCTACGGTTATCGGTTTATTTTTTCCACGCTTTTAGTAGCTCACGGCTAGGATTCAGTTATGTCAGGCGGATTGTGGCTTACTGAGCTGGAGTACTTGTATTCGGCTACGGCCCCATACATGTTTGTCGGTAACGCCGACGGATATTCGGTGAGAACTGCCATTGGCTAATGATTTAAGAGGATTCACATCTGATAACGGAATGGCTCTCCGACACTCTGCATTGGGCCCTTGCCTCGCCAGTAAGACCGAGTTCTGGTGCTTGGGTTGTCGGTTACAGGAAAGGATATGTGCAGGGGAGTGCTCTAGGACGATGTGCCGCATAGCCCTGGCTTCCGATGGTTTAGGTCCGCCGTACTGGTGTACTATCCGAAGCACGTTATTGACCACACATCGCCACTTCCCGAAATGCTTCACGACACCCAACATGATTGAAAAAATTCAATGGAGTCGAACGCCAAGAGACTGGCGCAGTGCGTCGGGAGCTGGAGGTGGTGTGTGGTCACCGGTGGGAGGTGTCACAGCCTGGTGTACCCCCGCTAGGCTCTAGCGCTTGCGCATTGGAGCCAAAGATATTGTCAAGAAGTTTGAAAGATTCATAGAGAAGATAGCGATCGCGATTAATAGGAGCGCTGGAGTTTGGGAGATAAATTGTAGCATTTGTCTGGGCGGGCCCTAGATGATAATGGTCGCGGAAAGCAGAGGATATAATGTTGTCTCACGGTCACTGAGCTAGGTAATGTAAGTGTCTTGTGAGGCTTGAGCACGACCCTCTGTACCTGCTTCCCAGTGTCCCAGTCTCCAAACATCACCAAGGCCATGACCCTGACTGGCAGTCTCCGTTAAGCCCCGCCAACAATTTGGAACTAGTATCCCATTATTCGTACTTATTCAGACCAGATTCTGCTCTCGGCGTTAGCGACGCACTTTCTTCCAATGGCCTCCAAACTCTCTACCATTCCATCAGGGCCAACAGAGCATGCTGTCCATAATTCCTTATCTTTTTCCAATCGACTTCTGGCGTCCCAAATTCCACTTCCGCTGAACCCGACAATAGTCTATGCCGCATATCGCCCTGCACCAATAAGTGGCCCATCCACTTCGACTGCTTTTACGGATGACGCGGCCGAGACGGCCAGAAGACTCTTATTTTGCAAGAATTCATCCGCGGGAACGGCGATTCTGGACTCGATCCTATCTGCTATCCGGACAGGAGATGACCTAGCGGGCAGAGGCGACGGCGGGAGGTGTCTACATGTGTTTCTGGTGACAGCAGAAGAAGGGTCCCAGGAAGCAAAGGATCGATTGGCGGGCCTTCAGCTCGAGGGATTAAGTGGTGAGTATTGAATTTCTTATTAATATTGAGCAATATGGGTCCATGACGAGCTGCGACTAATTCGTCAGCATTTTACCATCTATTGTCAGAGTTCATGCATTGATCTCAAACTGATTCGTCGGCATTTCTAGTTTCCTCAACTGGCTCGTTTACCCCGCAAGCCCTTTACCCATGCTCAGCCGCTTGTGCTTCGCAGCGTGATCCATGCTCTGCTTGTCTTGTTCAGTATGCATCGCATAAAGTTCACGATATGGCTCAAGACCCTTCTACGCCGCAAGGCTCAAGAGACTCTGTTCGACGCCCGCGACAGCATCTCCGAACAGTTTATGCCGCTTTCCTAGCCGCATTGCGTGACCGACTCATATCTGATATCGCCGATGCAGCATCCGTTGACCGACGCAGACAAGTTCGCAGATACAGGGAAGGGTTTCTGTTAGGCTCGCCGTTTCCCAGCGAAGGGAGTATGGGTGACGCTGAGGAAGAGGACAGATGGGGATCTGACTGGAGGCATTACACTCGTATGCGGTCCGTCCTTTCTCTGATAAAGATATCGCTATTCATGCTGACCATTGAACATTGAGTAGACCACTGGTTTACTGTCAAATTTCATTGCACATGTGCCCAACACGAATTTTAATACACCCTGTCTTGAAAACAACCCCTTTCATGCCACTCTCCATTGCGCTTTCTCACCAAGCGCCGTCTACTGCATCACCGATGCCACAGCCAAAAGACTCAGTGGACGCTGTTTCAGCTGGCACTCCCATCATCCTCTTGCCATATACTGTCCCTGCGTACTTTTTGACTCAGTATGCAGGCCCTACAGCTGCACTGACTGTCCAGTTCGACGCTGCATTGTCAGGGATGGGAGCTGGCAAATGGCACCAACGTAAACCATCAAATTTGCGCAGGGACTCGACACACTCGTCCCAGTCAAAGGAACAATCTCCGAATAATTCTGCTGGCGCGTCTTACATCATTGCTTGGATCAGCGTCGAAAACACGCAGGGCGAGGACAAGGGCATGACTGTCATCTGGCCTGAGGCATTGTGCCTCTCCTACCTTCCTTCGGCAACGACTGCAGAAACAACACCCACACATTTAGCCTATCTCCCAACGTTGCCCACGCAGCTTCAGCCATCGCCTCTTCCGCCATCACCTCCAGCAATATCATTTGTTGCCTCCTATGCACCATCAACACCTCGTCTGGCCAGCCACGCTGACAAAAGATCAAGATCTCGGACAGCAGATCACATGCGTCCAGGTCTTTCACGTCGTGCTCTCACTGCGTCGACAGTCGACACCTTCCACTCACTATCCTTGTGCATGACGGACTCTCGCTCTTCTGTGCGGACAAAAGATCTCGGTAATGTAGCTACTGAAGTTGGCGCGTTTGTAGACTCGGTGGCTCGTGAACGCGAGAAGGAGCGGGAAAGAATCAGAAGAGACAGAGAAGTCGGAGGCAGTCCCCCGAAGGCCGGTGCTCCATCACTGCTGAGAACAATCAGCACCTCCGAAGTGAGCACAGCAACGAGTGAAATACGACACTCAGCGGATCACAACTTGTATACTGGCACGCAGAGGGAGCCTTTGGTCACCTCGATGGACCAGTCCTACCCATCTCCTCCTGATATGAAACCCAACCGCATCGAATCTGATGAGGCTGCCGCAGAACCTCACGCGGCTTATCCGCCCACTCAAGAGTCCAGTTCCACGATACCAGAAGAACACATTTTCAAGGATGAGGTTACAACGCCAATAGCATCCGGTGCCGACATGGCAAGGCCCCCAACACCTCCGCTCTCCTCACATCCATCTGGACCTGACACATTTGACCCTTTCAACGACATCAACTTAGACGATGGGTGGGCTCAACCTCAGCAAGATTTCTTAAACCTTGACTATGATATGGACTTTGGCATCCCTGCCAACGTCGGAGGTGGGGGCGGGGGCGCTGGGCGGACGGGCAATCAAGACAGTATGAATAGCTTCGAAGATGGGTTCGAATTCACCGATGACGATTTTAGTTTTTTCGACCAGCCCGCTGCACATCCTATCCCCGGATCTCGAGTCGTCTCGGGGTTGAGCACAGATTCCCAAGCAGAGCCAACTGGCCTCACACCCGCACCATTTGGGCTCTCGCCAGGATTTTATGGTGATTTGCCATCTGGTCTCTTTCCCTCGTCATCACCTTGGCATCCTGTTGGACCAACGGATGGTCCTACTCCGTCTCTTTCACCCCCTTCTCCCGGAAAATCCCCTGTTTCTCACTCAGCACCGGCAACGCCGAATGTACAGTTCTCACCTAGGTACCGTGACTCACGGGAAAAGAATAAACTGGCTTCTCCTCCTGGGCTCAGCGTATTTGACCCGATTCCATTCGCTGTAAATCACCAGCTATCCGACAGCAAGTACGCCTCTGGCAAATTCTCGCAGCCTTCATCGACATCCTTGCCTATCGACAATATGGTCACCACCAACCGGAACGAACGATACGAGGCTGCTACAAACCCACGTGTTGGAGTGATACGCAAGCTGATTGGAGTCAAGCGCAAGCATGTCAGCCAGGATGTACGAGATACCAAAGCACCTGCACCATGGTCCAGAGAGCATGAGGATTGGGAGAGCTATATATCTCATGACAGCATGGTTGTGGAAGCAGAAAATGCAATATCGGAAGAATCAGAGGAGGAAGACATCGATTTAGAATCCCCCGTCCTTTCCCGTCCTTCCACGCCTCTGCCGAATTATTTGCCATTGGGGCCTACGCTATTGCAGACCGAATTTCGTCACTCTGCGTTGTTACCGCTCTGTAGCCCTCTTCGTCCGCTTGGTATGGCAGTTGCACACTCTGCCCTCACGCCAGCCGCAGCCGCAGCTTCTGTGCCCACACCAGTTTCACCTGCGTCTGCTCTGGGTGCTGCTTCAGAGAAATGCAAAAGTCTAGAGGCGGCCGCATATACTGTTGCAAAAGAAGCGGTTGAGAATTCAGTTTGGGCCCGTTACGCCACGAACAGCGGCGCTCATAAGCAGAGAGTGGAAGTGTGGCAAGCGGATGCGATGGCCGTAGCCCAATCCCTTGCGGCCATTCCGTCTCTGGAGAGAGCTCTTACTATCAAAGCTGTCCTCGGTAATCTTCAGTTCCGACATGGGCTTACAAAATCATCTGATCTCTATTCACCAGAATGCAATGATGATGCCACTTCGTGCCTGGAGCAATTGGAACCGCCTATGTTGACAGTGGCGAAGTCAAATGCTATCATGCAGGTGCTTCCATCAGCATTGCGCTTTTGGGATAGGCTAGGGTTGGGTCCGCGGGGTGGGCGGAAGAATGTAACGGCATTTGTACTTTTCGAAGATGAAGGCGAAGATAAGCAGCTTCTAGTTGAGCGGTGGCTGACTGAAATGTCAGCAACATACTCTGTAAGTGAGTATGCCAGTGTCTTGACCAGTAATTCTGATTGCAATTGTTACAGGCTCGACATCTAGGTGATCATACTGCAGGCCGCTGCAGTAGCTGTAGTAAAGATGGCATTGTGCCTCTCAGCTTCGAGTCGTTTCGAAAGAGTTTGGGTGAGTCTGGATCTCTACTTTGTGGTCAATGCTGACGATGGTCACCAGCTTCTTTCGTGTCGAGCTTGCCTACTTTTGGGTCCAGCGTCGTTTTCTATCTGGTAACTCCCAGCTGTTCCGTGAACTTTGCATCACCAGTCTTCCGACAAGTCTTCTCCGCTGTCAAGAAGGCCCTCAAGACCTATTCCGATGCTCAAATTGTTTTTCAATTTGTACCCCAACAGCTTATTGCAGACAGTCTGGAACACTCCGTCACTCGCGCGGCCGATCTTGAACAACTTTGCCATACACTTTACGAGCGTATTTTGGTGCCTGTTGACAGGACCATGTCACGCCGCTTCTTCGAACACGGCGAGCGCGTGCGGAATTATTTTCAAGAGCCAGCATTTACGCTCGCGCGGCCCACGCAAGAGAAGGTCAAATTTGTGCGGCAGATGCCACCTCGCTCCCTTGACATAGTAGATCGCCATACATTTTTGCATGTCGGCTACTGCGTCTCTTCATGTGGAAAATGGCTCTTTGCAACATGCGTTGATCAAAGGGGCGAGGTCAATGAGATCGGCGTCTGGATGCTACAAGGTGATATGAGTGTGGCACAGACCGTGGCGCACGTCTGGGATTTCGCTGTCACCTTCGCTCGACGGGCAAATGTTGAATGGCGCATTGTGTTTGCGAAACTTGGGCTAATGGACGAAATTGAGTTGGACGGTACGTGGAGTTTCCATCGATACTCTACCCTTCACTTCCTGAACCGCCATTACAGCTTGGATATGCCACCTTGAAGTCGTTGTCCCAGCGTGCCACGAGCTGTTACCCATGATACATGTGTCTCTGCTCTCCGTTGATCAGGATCATCCTTGGACCTTTTTACCATCAAGCACACAGCTGGGGCGAAATGATTTGGCCAAACGATCCTCTTCGAAAGATATGGCTCGAACAGTGTATGTTGACGCAGAAGCATCAACTTATGTCGTCTTTTCTGCCACCCCTTTGGCCCTTTGCGCCTCGGTTCACGCCCCACAACTTTCCTACATACCTTCCGCACGAGAAACACCATCACTCGACGAGGTTCCGCTTCTTCCCATCTCTAGTAGTGCCCTCATCCGCGCACCAGCAGGTGGGGGCTATACCTCAATCATGATGCTTCAAATTCACCTTCTGCACACCACCCGCTCACCACTCTCCTCACTCGATATCTCGGATCTGGAAACACACAAGGAGATCACACGCAATTTCTACGAGCTTAGCGTGCTTGCCTCTGAACGGTGGAAGTTTGACCGCGCAAACGCAATTTTACCAATGCATCTAGGAGCCGTGCAAGTCATGGCAAGTATAATCGGACGCTCGGATGTGGAGAGTTGTTAATGACTAAATTATTGCTTGGACTTGTTCTCGCCCATTTATCCGGGCTTCATGATACTTTAGTATGTAACCTGTATTTGTAAATGTATAGCGTAGGTATATATCTTATTGTTCTGCCTTGATTTTCGCTTTAAGGTCACATCATGATAGACCTCGAGCCAAACTTGCGTGATACTGACTTAAACAAGGGCTGTGTGCCTGGAGATATATATGCGACGCCCAAACTACAGACAAGCGCAGGTAATGATTAAGTCACAGCACCATACACAAAGTCTTACTACTGGGTCTTCTTCTGCTGCGCATCAAAGCCCTTCGGAACGTCCGTGCTCAGTGGAGACTGAATGCTCGCGAGCGCGGAAACACCTAGCAAGATAATAGGCAAGATAACTCCAAACGAAATGACGAGTGTGGTAATCAGTGCAGGCGTTAGCAGCTGGTAGCGCTTGAGAATGCCGCCCTCCGTCAGCACAGTTGAATTTGGCGCCACAAATGCGTGGACATCCAATTCAGGCATTTGGCGAGCGGAGAGGTGCGCAGGGGCCGGGCAACCGGAAAAGACGACGAGATGCTTTGAGAAGAGGGATTTGATGCTTTCGAGCTCGTTTGCAAGATACGATTCTGAGTCAAAGTCAGCAGGACGATATCAGGTGAAGACGCAGTAACATACCGAGCTCAACCATCGCCTCCTTCCTGTGCGATGCAAAACCTTCCAAGTGGGGCATCGTGATCGACACTACGTGCTTCACCCCTCCCTCCAACGACCCTCCCTCCTGCCCGGGACCCAAACTAACATAACGAGAACCACACCGGGTCGAGAGTGACTCTGCGGTGTGTGCAAAAGAGTCGGCCGTGTTTGAGAAGACGTAAGGGAATTCACGAGAGGATGGCGCGCTGCTCAGCGTCTTGGCCAAGCTCGAACTCGAGTCAAGGTTGCGCAAGTCGGAAGCGTGAAGCTGCGCACTGTCAGACTCGGTGCTCGCCCAATGGCATGATCAGGGGACTCACTCCAGATTGCTCTACCAGAACTACCGCATCTTGGCTGCATATATCTTCATGCGAGAATATGCTATCGAGCACGGACTTGGAATGGGCGACCGAGGATGGCAACAAGTCCAGGATGTCAGACCTGGAACTTGCACATCAGCCACCGCTCGTTTTGAGAGTAGAATATAATTTACTTGTGAGAGGACCATGCTACCACAGGGTGCGAGTCTTGAAGTGCAAAAGCGAAAGGAATAAGGGTTGCAGCAGCTACGAGACGTGCGACCATGGCAGAGTGGATTGAGTTGCTCTCGGAACTTTTACGCTCAGCAGGTTATGTCCTGTGCCTCATCCACCTGAACGCAGGACATCATCGAAATCGCGTTATTCATGAAAGATCAACCAAGCCATCTCTATGATTTCAGTCTTAATCGTTGTCAAATCACCAACAAGTGCCACTTCAGGATATGTTTGAGAGGTTTCAAGATGATGATATTACAAAGTACCATCAACCATCCGCTGGACCTCCACGGAGTATCATCTTATTAACATCCCCTCAAGCTGCTGCAAGTGACTAGACAATGGTAATTTCCAACTGACCAGATAATGCAACCGTGCCAAAATTCTCAAGCGTTTCTCAATGGTGGGCAATAGATGTATCAGCGCGAAGTCGACGACACAGACCAAGTTGGCGTCCAGTGGTATCGGCCCAGTGCGCCCCAAACTTTATCGCAACAAAGCTAATATCTGGAAAATTTCATCTTGTTCAGTCCTGCACAGGTGTGCTATGCGAAGCCCGTGCATGCCGGGCGCGGGGCAAGATAATTGTGCTCAGTATAACTGTCTTGCCCAGCTAGTAGCGCATGAAACCATCTGAGTTCAAGAGGTTAAATTCATGGTAGAGCAAGGCAAGACTAGTGAGCTCACTTAATCAGCTTGATCAGATTGAACTCTGATAGTATATGACATTGGGCACTGACACTTCCGCTTTACATCCTGGCATGGATCCCCAAATATTCGAATGGCACTGCCAAGAGAAGTGCCTGTTGCAAATACCTATGTGGCTTCGGTGATGACAGTATCTAGCGTGCATCGTACCAGGGCTCTAGACGTCTGCTGCATGGTCCTGTCTGGGATGATTTGAAGCAGGGTGCAGCGACATCCCTCAATATAAAGCACCAGCGATAATTCTTTCCAGCGAGATTAGCGCCATGCATGCGATGTATTGATTGAGCTGGCGGAGTCATGCGTGATGTGCATGATAGCATAGGCAATACGATGGTTGCTGAGTAATCCGACAGTCCTGAGACGCCGCCGAGGACAGAGTCGCTGTCAAGTCACCTTCGGCGAGCGCAGAGGTACACGACTATGCTATAAAAATGTCAGTTGCTTCACATGGATCGCTGATGGGACATTACGCATACCACCACCCAGCTGGTCAATCATCTTGCTTCAATATGTCCCTGTGACGGTCGTGGCTTGATGTTGAAGGCACCGGCTCTACGCTTGAGTCTCAAAAGTAGCTATAGGCTCTGATAGTCTGATAGCCCCCTTAGTGAAGTGGGCAGTTGTAGTGAGAGAGGCCTGTGCTGATTCCGGCTTTAGCTATGGATCTGTGGCCGTTCCGCATGGGCGGATCAGACAGCACCGATAAGATTATTCCCCGAGGCAATGACGCCTTGTTCATATGGAGGTATCCAGGTAGATTTCAGGTAAATGTAGTCGCGTCAAGAGTTGTGCTGTCCCGAAGTGCTCGCAAGACGCCATTGGAGTTAACAGTGTAGTAGGTCCCCACACGTACGCGCGAGTCCCACTGCATATTATGGGGCGACGTCAAGTTTCACATGGCTCCGCTCTCCTTTTCTGCCACACCCAACACTTCTGCACTGCGCTTTCAATAGATGGGCTGGCTGCGCTTCGATCTTGCAGACAACATTCATGACCACGACCAATAATTCATCCAGCTGGGACAGATACGGGAGGTGGGGAATTGACATTGCGTCGGCGACGAGTGCGTTTGGCTTCAGAGCAGCAAAGACGGGCACGCGACTCGGGGTGAGTAGTTAAGCTCCTCTTCTCAGTCTATCTAATTCCCTTTCTTCCAGTTCTCGATAACAAGAGGCGTGGCCTCAGCAGCAGTGGCAGTTGCGTCCCCCGTGGTGGATCACGCGTTCTTTGGTGGCAGCGATGTCTCGAGTCTCCTCATCGGCGGCGCAGTCGGCGCAGCGATAACATTCGCAGAACAACTCACTCTGGCGCCCATTCATCTTGGCGAATACATCACTTCAGGCTCGCTTCTCGCCGCCCATAGCTCTATCAACGTGCTTTCTGTCATCTTCCCTGGCAGTTCCGAAGCCTCATTCTCCCTCGCCTCCTTCATCACTCTTGTCAAACGCGAATGGAGCGACCCCGACTTCGCGGCACATCTCCCGGACAGAAAGCTCGGTGTCACAGAGGTCGCGAGAGGTTTGATCGCATGGGTAGCATTGCAGGGGGTTACGCAAGAATGGCAGGAGGCAAATTGGCTCAAGTCCCTCAAGGAAATTCGGATAGAAGACCATCTCCCGGCGGAAACAGAGATTCAGGGTCGATCACGGCGCAATTCCCGTGTACGAGTAACATCCGATGTCATCTTCCCCGGGAATAAAGGGCAGCTCATCTCTGCCGACATTGGTGAGGCCCTCAGTCGCACCACGGGCATCGCGTCGGCCGGAAACTCTCCGGTGTCGCCGATGACAAGATATAAAATCGAATTGGCTAAGCCCAAAAGCACGAAGGAATTGAAAGCGAACCTCCGAAGGCTCTCCAAGATCATACTTGCGTAAGTGCGCCTCTTTGCCACCAGGTGCTATGCTCATCGGTATCCCAGTGGCTACGGTGGAGCATCATTAGTATTTTTTGGCGTCAAAGAATTCGCCTCTTGCCCCACCCCCTCAGGCGAGAAGAAGTCCGAAGAAGACCAGCTCGAAAGCGCAATCGGCGCCTCGGAGGCCGAAGCCTCAGGCAGCCGCTCTAAAAGTGACACCGCCACCCCGGAAAGCTCGACGTCCTACTCTTGGTGGGACATGCTCCTCGGCAAACACGACCAGGAGATCTTTGAGCGCTACGCGAATCTCCCGGGTGACCAGCAGCAGGAGAAGGCGCGCGAGGCAAAGGAGACGTGGCGCAAGAAGAAGCGCGAGATGAAGAACGAGGCGGTCGTCGGGATCGAGCACCAGATGCCGCGCTTCTGGGTGCTCACGGACCACGCGCGCGGCCAGATCGTCTTGGTGCTGCGGGGGACGATGTCGCTCAACGAGCTTGCGGTGGACCTCACCTGCGAGCCGGTCGATTTCGAGCCTGCCTGTGCGGATCCCATCGGGACTGCGACGGAGGAAAGCATCGAGCAGTCGGAGCGGCGCCGGCGCGCGCATTCGTGGACGCCAAGCGCGTTCCAGTCGTCGCTCAAGCGCCTGTCGCGCCAGTCGATGGTATCGGTTGCCTCAACTGCCCCGCGCCACCAAGCCCATTCGGGCATGTTGAAGATGGCGAGGATTATGGGCGAGGAGGGCAAGCCTGTACATCGGGCTATCCGACAGGCGTTGCGAAACAATCCTGATTACGAGCTTGTACTTTGCGGCCACAGTCTTGGTGCTGGCGTTTCTTCGCTGCTTGGCCTTGTAAGCTGCCCTCCGATTCATCTTTTCACATCGCGATGCTGATTTCTCCTACAGATGTGGGCTGATCCCAAGACATGCCGCACGGTTCGCTCCAGTGGTCTTCCACCGGGGCGAAAAGTATCTGTGTATTGCCTCGCGCCACCGTAAGTGTTCTACTATTTGAAGGCTTTATCTCTCGATTTGACTATATTCCGTAGCTGTCTCGTCGACCCAGCCTTGGGCGCGCTGGCATCAAACATGATCACCTCCCTGGTCTACTCACACGATGTAGTATCCCGTCTCTCCTTAGGATCCATCCGAGACATCCGCAACGCTTCGATGTGGCTGTGTGCAGCGAATGACGAGGAGGGCGGCTCGGCCAGTGTTACTCAAAAAGCCAGCGCGTGGAAAGCCGGTCAAGGCACCGACGCAGATGCAGATTTCGTATGTACTCAATCCCGAGGAGTTCACCGGGAAGTTCTGACTTTGGTTCGGACAGTTTGTCGCAACACGAAAGACTCTAGAGGCGAATATGCAGTCAACAGATCTGTACCCGCCAGGACGCGTGCTATGGGCGCTGCGCGATACTGACCTCCACGCCTCGCACCGAGTATCTGGAGCGAGGACGCCGCCGCCAGGGGGAGATAATGGGAAGGACAAGCTGCGATTGTTCGAGGTGCTTGATGTCGAGAAAGTGTTCTCACAGATTGTCTTTGCGAGGGATATGCTTAGGTGAGTCCTGCACCGAAACACTCATCTCATTGCTGCTGACAAAACATTGCATTGCAGCGCGCACATGCCACACCAGTACGACCGAGTACTGCACGACCTTCTCTGATTTCGTTCGGACCATTCATTGTATAGTACACACACTGCATCGAGCTGGTTATATCCTGCAAAGAAGTCTTAGATTACCCACATAACACTATCATTGTAAAATATTTCTGACATGTAACAAAAACGTACTTTTCGATTCCCTAATACTCGCATTGTGTACTGGTCTCTCAGTCCTGGTCCACCTCGTCTCTCACTCGGTACTTGATCCCACGACTTTGCAGCTCGGATGCGACGTCTTCTGGTACACGACCTATTACCCGGGCAGCGTATATACCTCGAGCGTATTTGGCTATGGGGAGCAGTCAGTCAAAGCCTCAACGATCGACCTGGCAAAACTCACATGTTCGCTGCCATCGCGCTACCCAGCTGGTCTCCGGGTCTATCACGGCGATCACGCCGTCAAAGCTGGTGGTCGTGCAGACCTGGGTGCGATCGCGAGAGCTTTTCATCTAGTTCGCGTCCGACGTAGTGGGCTGGTCAGCACGCGCGGTCAGCGGGAGAGGTGAAGCCGCACCTGCATGAGCTCCTCGCAGTTGGGGCAGCCGTTCCTGATGAAGTCCGCCTGTGTGAGCACGATGGAGCATAGCAGGCATGCGCGAAGGCCTTTGGCCTTTACGGTGGGTATGGAGGCCATGATGGGTGAAGGACAGGGGAAGTTTATTACATAATAGCCTGGCAGTTCTTTCTCTAATCTGACAGTTTGTCCTCTTCCACAACATTCACTGGCATGTCAGTTCCATTATCCGGATAACCATAACTCTAACATCAAATGTCGACGTCTGGCATGCTGATATAGGTGCTCTGCTCACAATCTCGGCTACACTTGATCAACCAGGGATTGATTGCCAACTGAAGCCAATTTGAAGCTTCCTTGTGGCTGCTGCTAAGGACATGTTCAAAGCTTCTTCTCGATCTCTGCTCCGTGTGTGTGCTTGAATATGGTCTTATCGGTACTAATCGCTATATTCTTCATTCCCTCCCCTGGGTTTGGTTGGGACGAACACCTCGGCGACTCTAGGCATTGATGAAGCAAACGGCACTTTCTACTCTGGGAAGGAACCAGACATTTCTTGCTGTATATGCCCTTATGGCTTCATGTTGACAGAGCTCGAAGACCATGAGAAGGATGCAGGCACTATTTTTCCCAGCGCTGGCATCTCGGCCATCGTTTTTGGCCACCTGTGGCACATTCCGAGAAGCAGGTGGAGAATTTACTTTTAGCTTTCTCGAGCTCCTTGACTCCCAATAGAACACCAATGTTCCTGATTCTGTGACCCATGCACATTTGGCCTTCGAATTCGGAATGGTGCACGTCAAATTCGGCCCCGGTACAACCATCCTCGTTTGAGGCTGCTCGCTTTTGGAACAAGCAGATTACTTATCGAGGTCTTTAACACAAGCTTCTCGGGCCATTTGCTTCTCAAATCCGCCTGCAGCAGTCACTCCCGCCTGGTTGCAGTCTCAGACATCCCTTACGGGGTTCTCGGCCTCTACGAACGCGCTTCAAGGACGCAGGGTCTTTTCATGTCACCCATACTCTGAGCTTATTTCTCGACTATCGCTCCTCATTTCCAATATGCTCCGCTTCACAGGGTGGAAGGCTCCATGTGCACAAAAAGTATAAAGGTCGAGGAAAGTGCAGTTCAAGCATCAACTCGAATTTACCACCCACATTCACCTTACACCCGTTCAAAATGCAATTCTGTACCATCGCTTTCGCTCTCGCTCTGGTCACCTTCGTGGCTGCCGCTCCTGCCGAAGATGGCAAGGGCGGAGATTGTAAACCCCTGTTGCAGTCGTGCTCGGTCGACAAAGAATGCTGTGGAAAACTCTGCACCCTCGGCGTAAGTGACTCTCATTTAGAATCGCCGGGTTAGTTTGCTAATATTTCGATCCTATCGTCCAGCTCTGCCTCTAAGCAATGCGCTGATTTCAATCCCAACAAATCCACATGTGTTTTGTCCTATGGTTCGTAACTGCCTCGTATCATTCCTCCCTCTGCTCATAGCATTGCCAGTCAAGTTTTATGTCTCGGTGACGTAGTGAAATATGGCATGTTAGCGTAGTTTCGTGAAATGCCATTGTTCTTCTTTCATTGATATTGTGATCGTAATCGACTGGTTCACGATGTCCAGGTATACGCAATTGCAAGTCGTATTGATGGGATGAAACAGAACATCGCCGAATATTCAGAACACTCAAAGCCGCCTGTGAAATTATGCCACCACGCTGGGCCGTATCTCCACCTGATCAGCCGTCGTCGTGCTATAATATAGTCGCCCCGCAATGTCATCTACGACCCAATCCAACCCCGCCACGAGATTGTCGCCCGTGACAGCACTGCAGGACCAGATCTTCCAATGATGGGTTGTGATTGAGCGCAGATTCAATGCCTGTGGACGTAGTAAACGAGGGCGCTGGCCGGGTATGCTCTTCGGGCTCACATCGCGTATTTCAGAGTCTGTCATGGACCCTTGTATGTCTTGCTTATTTGCGAAAACGAGCAAGGATGCTCCTGCTAACCGCTGACAGGCTACTTCAGCCCTCAGTAACACGTAAATTGCTATAAAGCACGCACGTCTTCCTGTAGCAAACTATGCAATTCTTCTTTGCAGTCTTGCATCCGCATTCTGTCGCCAGAATCGACAACCCAGACGATCGCGTCTGTTTGTTCAAAGTAATTCCTCCAGTACGGACGCAGAGTTCTTTGGCCGCCGACATCCCCTTTCCCAGAACATCAATACGTTGTCAAGGCCACGCAGTTGTAACGTACATATGTTGAGAGTGTATCTTCGACAGGTTCGTCAACAAGCCCATACACGAACAAGTCAAGCAGACTCACTTTCCGTGGACGAAGGTCTTGATATTGAATCCAAGCGTGGGACTGACGCTCATGATGTCCTCTCCGTTCAGCTTCTTCAAGATGGTCGTTTTGCCAGCATTGTCCAAGCCGCTAGCACGGGTGGCCTGAGTTCACGAGAAAGCCCAGGAAGAAGAACAGCACGGTCGACAGCTTACAGGAAAAGAATTCGCATTTCCTTTTCCTTTTGGCGATTCTTCCTGATGATGGTGAGGAGCCCCATGGTGGCGAGGTGCAAGAGTGATTATACGGGCGCTTACGATCGCCTGACGCGCCTTGACTCTTTCCCGCCGCGGACCCGCTCTGATCTTACGCATCAGGATAGCCTCTGTGCAAGAAACTACTCTATCCTGTACAAGAGAAACTGAAAAATGCCTCCCAAAAACAAAGGAAAGAAAGGCAAGAAAGGCGCAGACGACGACGAATTCTGGTGCGTCTCGTCTCCTCGATCATCTGTTCATCGGTCTCACCCTGTGGGTCTGGCGATCTAGGGCGCAGGCCGGGGAATCGGTTCCCAGTAAGATCATCCCTGCAGGCGACGCATCAGATGAGGAGTCACGACCCAAAGCAAAGTCCAAGAGCAACTTTGCCGGTTTCGCTGCTCTACAGATGGACGAGCCTGCCGAGCCTGCAGCGGAGGAAGAGGAAGACTTTGGTGGATTGATGGTGCGTTTGAATTATCCCGCCCACAAATACACTTACTGATCACAATTATATTCGAATGCTAGTCTACGCTCAAGGCTTCCTCTACAAAAGGCAAGAAAGACAAGAAAAAGCCCAAGAAAACTGCAGAGCCTCTCGACGATGATATACCTGAAGATGGAGAGGCCCCGGCTGCAGAAAAAGGGCCTGTACAAATGACGGCCGAAGAATTAGCCGACGAGGAGTGGGGTCCGGTGAAAGAGAAGGGCAAGAAGGCGAAGAAGGCGAAGGGCAAGAAAGCCAAAGTCGACGATGAAGAGGAAGAGGAAAAGCCAGGTAACCAACAACATCAATTATCTCTCAGGGTATCTAACGGGAAATAATGTCTCAGATGCTGGAACCTCCACGCCTGCCGAATCCGCCGCTCCTGCCGCCGCCCCCGCTGCACCATCACCCGCACCCGATGGTGAAGAGGCCGAGGAGGCCGAAGATGGCGGTCCCAAAGTGCTCTCTAAGAAGGAGAAGGAGAAGCTCAAGAAAGATCGAGAAAAGGTGGGATATCACAACATTACATTTCGACCATCTGTTCTAATCGAATCGATCATACAGGCTAAGAAGAAGGCCCAGGCAGCTGCAAAGAAAGCAGCCGAGGGGGGAGGGGACGCAACCCCGCCTGTTGCTGTTGCTGAAGAGGCAAAGAAGGATGAGGAGGCTGAGGATGCTGAAGGCCAAGAAGGGGCGGCGTCCAAGAAGAAAAAGAAGAAAAAGGGCAAGGGTGGTGATGAGGCGGCCCCCGCTCCTGCTGCCGCTGCACCAGCAGCCGCGGGAGGGAAGAAGAAGGGTGGCTTGGGTGCACTGAAAGCGATGATGGAAGAGAAAAAGAGGTTAGAGGAAGAAGCGAGGGCGCGTGAGGAAGCCGAGCGGAAACGGATCGAAGAGGAGGAGAGGCAGGCAGAGGAAGAAGCGAAGAAGAAGGAAGAGGAGCGACAAAGGAGGAAGGACAAAGAGAAGGTAATCATCATCACGCACCACACGAGCATCAGCATGCTGAGTTGGGTTTTTTCCAGGCGAAGAAGGAACAGGCGCGGAAAGATGGCACACTTCTCACCAAAAAGCAAAAGGAGGAGAAGTTGGCCGCGGAACGACGCAAAGAGGCTTTACTCAAGTCTGGCGTACAAATCGAAGGTCTGCAAGCACCTAGCGGCGCGCCGCCTGCGAAAAAAGTCGTGTACGGGAATCGCAAAAAGAAAGGTCCTGCAGCCGCTGTTGCTGGATCTAGCGCTCAAGCGTCACCAGCCGTTGTGGCCAGAGCCTTATCACCAGAACTCACTCCCGAGGTCACCCCACAAGCCACACCTGGAGCTCAAGCCCAGACATTACCGGCGACCAATGACGATGCAGCAGTGAATGAAGATGTGAAGAGTGATTGGGATGCAAGTAGTGACGAAGAAGCGAAAGCCCCTCCTCCGCCTGCCGAGGTCAAAGACGACTGGGATGCTTCAAGTGGCGACGAGGAAGAAAAGGCCCCAGCGGCGAAGGCGGGACCAGCCAAGAAAACTGCACCCCCTTCGAAACCCACCAATGGCGCGAAGCCTGCGCCGAAAGGTGTGCTTAAATGCTCCATTTATAAGCGCTTGAAATTAATATGTATCTTGAACAGCCAGCGGCGCACCACCTGCAAAGGCTGCCTCTTCTGCGCCCAAAGCAGCGCCGAAACCCACCGCACCAGTCAAAAAAGGAGCACAACCCGTGGCTGCAGCTGAAGAGGAATCATCCGAGGAAGAGGATGACAGCGAAGAGGAAGATTCGGATGACGACTCTGATGAGTCTTCAGAAGAGGAGTCTTCGTCCGAGGAAGAAATTACTGCTGCACAGAAGGTGGCTGCTCAGAGGAAGGCTGAGGCTGCCGAACGACGTGCCAAGGCCCGTGAAATCGCTCTTGCTAACCGCAACAAGGATGATCTACGAAGTCCCATTTGCTGTATCTTGGGACACGTCGACACTGGGAAAACCAAATTGTTGGACAAAGTATGATCCGATCATACTATGCCGATGAATGACGGCTGAAATGCACATTTTCCAGATCCGTCAGACTAACGTACAAGAAGGTGAAGCTGGAGGAATCACTCAACAGATCGGTGCCACTTTCTTCCCGGTGGATGCAATCAAGACGAAGACCTTGGTTCTCAACAAAGTGCGTCAAAAGTCTCCCTTCCAGTATCAATCATTGCTCATGTATAGATTAGGAAAACCAACAAGAGTACAAAATCCCAGGTCTCCTTGTTATCGACACTCCTGGTCACGAGTCTTTCTCCAATCTTCGTTCACGTGGAAGTTCACTATGTAACATCGCTGTACTGGTGGTCGATATAATGGTAGGTCATGGAATTACGCTCAGTTCTTAATCGCTCACAGTAATCCAAATAGCACGGGCTCGAGCCCCAGACTTTAGAGTCCTTGCGACTTCTCAGAGATAAGAAAACGCCCTTCGTCGTCGCGCTTAATAAGGTAAATCTGACGATGGACGTTAAGTTCTATGATTTTGAAACATCCTCTGCAGATCGATCGAATGTATGGCTGGGAAGCTACCCCAGATGGCGCATTCCAAGAATCGCTCGCAAAGCAGAAGCGCTCAGTTCAACGTGAATTCGAGGATCGTGTGGAGAAGACCATCCTCGCGTTTGCAGAGCAGGGCCTCAACGCCGTACTGTACTACGACAACAAGAATCTCGGCAGAAACGTATCCCTCGTTCCTACATCAGCCATCACTGGCGAGGGTATACCTGACATGATCATGTTACTCGTAAACCTGACGCAGCAACGCATGAACGATAAGTTGATGTATCTCTCCGAGCTGGAGTGCACAGTTCTGGAAGTCAAGGTCATCGAGGGTCTTGGCACCACCATCGATGTAGTGCTTTCCAACGGTATCCTTCGCGAGGGCGACAAGATCGTCGTATGCGGTCTGAATGGGCCCATCGTAACACAAGTTCGTGCATTGTTAACGCCTCAGCCTCTGCGAGAGCTTCGTATCAAGGTTTGTTGATTCTCACACCCTAATTGTCACCCTGCTCATGCCCTACACAGTCCCAATATGTGCATCATAAAGAAGTCAAAGCCGCCTTGGGTGTCAAGATTTCTGCAACGGACTTGGAGAAGGCCATTGCCGGCTCACGCTTGCTTGTTGTCGGGCCAGATGATGATGAAGACGATCTACGGGATGAAGTGATGTCCGACCTGACATCCCTGCTTAATTCTATCGACAAATCAGGACGAGGTGTCTGCGTGCAAGCAAGTACGCTGGGTTCGCTGGAGGCATTACTAGATTTCCTCAAAGTCAGTAAGATTCCTGTTTCCGGTATTAACATCGGGCCGGTGCACAAGAAGGACATCATGCGTTCCGCGACAATGTTAGAAAAAGCAAAGGAACTCGCATGCATCCTTTGCTTCGATGTTCCTGTGGACAAGGAGGCAGAAAAGATGGCAGAAGAGATGGGCATCCGGCTCTTCAAGGGTGAGATTCCACCAGCTTGAAGCAAACTCTTCTAAACTTCCATACAGCGGACATCATTTACCATCTTTTCGATGCTTTCACGGCTTACAACGCCGAGATCACAGAGGCTAAGCGACGAGACGCCGCTCCTTCCGCTGTCTGGCCATGCAG
Source organism: Athelia sp. TMB (assembly GCA_014898675.1). NCBI lineage: Eukaryota > Fungi > Basidiomycota > Agaricomycetes > Atheliales > Atheliaceae > Athelia > Athelia sp. TMB. Next base: position 35,103 of record JACXVL010000416.1, on the reverse strand, counting down.
ACTCAAAATCATTGCCGCATTTTGTAAACGTGATCCAATTATCTTGGGCGTAGATATCCTTGATGGCACTCTACGTGTGGGCACTCCGATATGTGTTGTGAAAACAGATCCCACTACTGGGAAGAAGGACATTATCGATCTTGGCAAAGTGTACGTTCTATTTGCTTGCTGGGCTCATAATCCGTGTTGACGCAAATTATAGCACGTCATTAGAAATCAATCACAAGACTCATGAGGTGAGTCGATGTTCACGGATGTTGAGAATGATTCGATACTGATGCCTTTATAGATTGTGAAAAAGTCACAAGCTGGAGGCGGGGTGGCAGTGAAAATTGAGCATGCAGTCTATCAGTCAGCCAAGATGTTTGGTCGGCATTTCGAGGAGAAGGATGAGCTTCTCAGTCACGTCACTCGGACCAGCATCGACGTTCTGAAGGTAATATCCTGTTCGCTGAATTACGCGGTATGCTCATTGTCCCGGCGCAGAACTCATTCAAGGCCGACGTATCAATGGAAGAGTGGGTGCTCATAAAGCAATTGAAGCCAGTATGTAACTTCGACCCCGAAAACTCGTTAATTGGACTGATTCTCTTTGCTCCAGCTCCTTAATATACAGTAATTTCATCTGTACCACAAATTTGATCGAAGTATATAAATTGTACGTTTGGCGGGTAATGTACGATTAGCAGTGTAAAGTTAGGAGTATACATGTCTTAAGGTAACGACCCAGTGACCAAGTCTCGCATTCACTACGGCTTGCTTTGGGTCTCCTGTTTGATGATTCGTAAGTGATGTGCCACCGGGGAAGACCGCTGTTTCAACATCGCAGGAAATATTTAGCTTTTCAGCTTCCTCCTAATATGTCATGGTGCTTCTGATGATATTTTAATAATATATACAGATGGTTCTCTAAATACTTGCAAGATCTTCGAGTTTGGCACCGAGGTGAGCTCTAGTCGCGATTGTGGCGTGGTAAGTACACGTGAGGGGAAATGAATCGAGCCTAAATAGGCTATAAATTGCCCGGAGATTTGATTCGGAGCGCGTCCTAGTAAATTTGACGCTTGTGCCTTACTCACCAATTGCAACCATCTCCAATGCCCCGTGCAAGAAAATCGAATATTCCTGCAGCCTCTCGGTCTACAACGAGAGGGACTCCTTCTACTCCCGTTTCCCCCGACTTCAGCAACAAAAGCTCTGTCCAACCAACCCCTGACACGTCCGACATTGACGAAGATGAGCCCAAGGCCAAAGAGCGACCAAAGAGAGCCACCCGAAGCATTTCTGCAGCCAAGAAACGCCCTGCGGTAACCGAAGATGAATCAAATGGCTCAGCTGAGGAGGCCAGTGCGCCCAAGAAGCGCCGTGCAGTCACACGTACCGCTTTTGTTGAGATACCAGCGAAGAAAGCAACCAGAGTGACGGTCGGGAAGGTGCGCAGCAAGGACGGCTTCTAACACCAAGGTATTCAATGATCACACAGAAACCTGCGCCTGTGAAAACCAAGAGCAAGGGGAAATGCAAGGCACGGCAGTCTCCAGAGCTAGACGTGGAAGAGCTGCCTGAGGGTGCCATAGTCTCCGAAAATGATGAGCTTGAGTTCGACGAGCAGGCGTCCGTACAAGAATCGGACATTAGTGAATCCGAATTCGAGGCATCCGATGAAGAATCCGACGTTGCCCCTGCTTCAGCAGCTCGCAAGTCGCCGCGGAAGAGGGCCTTGCCAGACTCGGACTTCGAGCTTGACAACGACAGCGAAGACGAGCAGATCATGCTTGATGCTGCTATTCAAGAATCATTGCAGAGCGCCCGGCAAACCAGGAATGCTACCGCTGCTGTCGGCTCTTCCTCCTCAGGCCCCAGAATCTCAACAAATCCGGCCGCTGCTCTGCGTGCCGCTGCCGCAGAGCGCCGACTTGCTCGCTCCAACCAAGACATCGAAATTAACGAATCCCTTCTCGATGATGAGTTGACAGCACTGAGCTCTTCAGATGACGAACCTCTGGCGAAAAAGCAAGCGGCGAAGGCCAAAGGCAAGAAGGCTGTCACTGTTCGAGACACTTCGAAGGTCATGATCACATCTTTCTCGGAGAAACGTGCGCAGACCCGAGACAAGCGCAGAGCTGATAATAACGCGAAGCGCGCGAACAAGCAAGAGGAGAAGGAATTGATGAAGCAACTGGGCCGCAAACTTACACATGTGCGTCTTGACTCTATCGTAATCTTTTTAGTTTCCCATGTTGATCTCCATCGCAGGCTGAAAAGGCTACTATTGCTCTCTACAAGCACCACCCGGACCTAAAAGATGTATGGGGTGATGTAGAAGAGAACATAGCCGTCGTGAAACCTACGAAGGCTGAACAACCAGCCAACTTGAAGGTTACCCTGCTACCCTTCCAGCAGGAAAGTTTGCACTGGATGAGGGAGCAGGAAAAAGGAATCTGGAGCGGTGGCATGTTGGCGGTAAGGTATCATTTACTTTAGATAAAGGGTTTCTGACTGAAAGTTCTTTCAGGATGAGATGGGGTATGGTTCAAGAGTCTCATCTTGCCTGGCGGGGAAACTAATGTGTTCCACAGAATGGGTAAAACTATCCAAATCATCGCGCTTCTTGTGTCTGATCGTCAGAAACCCAACTTGGTCGTCGCGTACGTGTCACCTCGTATGATATGATACCATTACTAAATGATACTTTTAGCCCGACCGTCGCAGTCATGCAATGGAGAAACGAGATTGAAGCTCATACCAGCGGTTTGAAGGTACTCGTTTGGCACGGCGCTTCCAGAGAGTCAGACATCGAAGAGCTGCAGAAATACGACGTCGTACGAGCTACAATCTCTCAGTTGTGCCGATAATTAATTGGGAAACATAGGTATTAACGACGTTCTCCGTACTCGAGAGTTGCTTCAGGAAGCAGCAGAGTGGATTTAAACGCCGTGGCCAGATTATCAAGGAGACGTCACCTCTGCACGAAATCAATTGGAAACGGATAGTAGTGCGTCGATTCATCTTCTCTACTGTTTGATAATGATTTGACTGTTTCCACAGCTTGACGAGGCTCACAATATCAAAGAACGTTCAACCAACACCGCTAAAGCCGCGTTCGAATTACAGAGCAAGTATAAATGGTGCCTGTCTGGAACACCTTTGCAAAATCGTGTCGGAGAGCTGTATAGCTTGGTTCGTTTCTTGGGAGGGGATCCCTTTTCTTATTACTTCTGTGAGTTTGGCAGTGGCCCTTGAGCCCTCTCCTCAGGCACTCATTTGCAACGCAGGCAAGCGCTGCGACTGCAAATCTTTGCACTGGAAGTTCTCTGACAAGAGGACGTGCGACGGTAAGTGCAACCAAAAGCCAATGCTCTTGCGTCGCTCAATGTTCGTGCAGACTGCGGCCATAGTCCTATGCAACATGTGGGTTACATGGTGCCGACAGTGCCATTTCATCACTAATTGCTTGAATAGACTTGTTTTTGGAATAACGAAATTCTGACCCCTATTCAAAAGAATGGCATGTCCGGACCTGGCAGAACGGCTTTCAGGAAGCTGAGGATTTTGTTGGATCGAATGATGCTCCGGCGGACCAAGGCATGATTCCTTAAATACATTATTTCGCTGTTGTTGACCAATCGCTCCCCGTCGCAGCTTGAGCGAGCTGATGATCTTGGCCTGCCGCCACGCACTGTGATCGTCAGGAAGGACTTCTTTAGCCCGGAGGAGAAGGAATTATACCTCTCTCTGTTCTCTGACGCGAAACGAAAGTTCTCTACCTACGTAGATGGAGGAACGTTGCTCAACAGTTCGTGCTTCATTATCCCCTCTTTTCATATTCCCTGACAAAATTACAGACTATTCCAATATCTTCAGTTTGTGAGCAACTTCCTCGAACACCCCGATCTGATTGATAGCGTACTAATGTCACCCAGGCTTACACGGATGAGACAAATGGCTTGTCATCCCGACCTTGTTCTGAAGAGTAAGACGAATGCTGGAACGTTCACCACCGAGGAACAACAGGAAACCACTGTCTGCCGCATTTGCAATGACATCGCTGAAGACGCCATTCGTTCCCAATGCCGACATATATTCGATAGAGAGTGCATCAGACAATATTTGGAGGCAGCTCTGGAAGACTCGGTGAGGAACCCTGTGAATAAGCGCATGCAAGCGGAACTAACTTGCCTTACGATAGCCTGAATGCCCGGTCTGCCATCTGCCGCTGACCATAGATCTCGAGGGACCGGCCCTGGAGCTGGAAGAGAACACCATTGCTCGTCAAGGGATCCTCGGCCGTCTCAACATCGAAACCTGGCGTTCTTCAACCAAAATAGAAGCCCTGGTAGAGGAGCTGTCCAATCTGAGACTGCAGGATGCATCCACCAAGAGCATCGTGTTCAGCCAGTTCGTCAATTTCCTCGACTTGATCGCTTTTAGATTGCAGCGGGCTGGTTTCGCTGTAAGCCCGTCTACTCGTCTCCTTGCCAAATATCAGCTAATGCGCCTTTCAGGTTTGTCGACTTGAAGGCACAATGTCACCCCAAGCCAGGAATGCCACCATCCAACATTTCAGTAGGCGCTACGTCGTCATCCGATATTGGGCAGCATAACTGACCGTCTTGCAGTGAACAATGTAGAAGTGCCGGTGTTCTTGGTCAGCTTGAAGGCGGGTGGTGTAGCCCTCAATCTCACCGAAGCTTCGCGCGTCTACTTGATGGACAGCTGGTGGAACCCCGCTGTTGAGTATCAGGCGATGGATCGTATTCACCGTCTCGGTCAGCACCGCCCTGTCCAAGCCATCAAGCTCGTTGTAGAAGATAGCATCGAAAGTCGTATTGTTCAAGTGCGCTTCTCGCTCGCCTTTGTACTGGTTGTTATTAACCCCTCCATCAGCTCCAAGAAAAGAAGTCTGCGATGGTTGACGCAACACTGTCAACAGATGACTCTGTACGCATCTTCTCATCACTTGACTTGCAGCCATCACTAACATCCAACCTAAGGCCATGGGGAGATTAACACCAGAAGATGTGAGTTTAACGAACCCTCCGCCGTCATCACGAACTCATATTTGATCTTCTTAGCTTTCGTTCTTGTTCCGAGTGAGTTTTATGTTACAACATCACAAGCTTCCTGCTGACAGTTTTCCAGCTCTAGAGTAATATAGCGCTACATACCCTGTATGTATGTAAGTCCAACCCAGCTAATATCTTGTTATCTTGTCTTTTTTTATCGCCCGCTGTATGTACTCTACATCGCTCTAATATAAGTCTATGGGATGGCAGCCCACTACTTGCCTTGAAGCTGCAGACCATAGATGTCCATCGGGCAGTGTAAATCAATGATTCGACGCCGCCTTCATTCGTGCTCGAAACCTCAGGATCTGACAGTTAAATGCGGAGTTAAAGTGGCATTCGAGGTCAAGTTCGTAAAGAATAGAGATAGTCCGAAGTGTGTTCCTGTCAAGTCGTCGTAGCGCTACAGTTGGTATGGTATAAGATTGAGAGATTTGTATAAATGGTATGAAAATTGAATGAATCGGTGGCAGCGCCGGGTATTAATGTGCAGAAAAGAAGCATCCGGAGCAGGGATAGTAGGATAGTAATGTGAGCGAAGAGAAACCGAGAACCGAGAATAGATACTACCAGTCCATCTCCAAGCCAGCCAGATATCAGGTGTCGCCCGCGCGGAACATCATCGACCTCGAGTGCACCAGCCGCCTCAGCGCGTGCACATGCGGGTGCGGCTCCTTGTCCTTGGGCTCGACGATCCCCACCGCCGCCGCCTTGCCGTCCTTGGCCGTCGCCGCGTTCCACATCTTGCTCAGGAAGTTGCCCGGGACGTGGCCCACGCTGACGGTCTCGCGCAGCGGGCGCGCCTCCGCGTCGGCGAGGGACACGTCGCTCAGCACGTCGCTCAGGTGCATGCTCGCGCTCGCCTTGTGCGCGCCGCGCCGCAGCTCGAACGCGCTCCGGCGCGGGGACTCCGCGTCCTCCCCGCGGACGGTCGCGATGGACGAGGTGTCGGAGGGCTTGCGGCCCTGGCGCCGGGCGGAGGCGGGCACGGGGCGCAGGTGGAACTTGACGCTCGCCGTGAGCGTGCGGTCCGGGTCCTCGTTGGCGCTGTCCGGCTCGGAGAGCGAGTCCTCGGACGACGACTGCGACGAGCCGCTGTCGTAGACCAGCGAGCCCATGTACGACGAGTTGCTGCTGGCACTGCTGCTGGTCCGGCTCGCGCTGCTGAGCGTGCTCTGGGGCGTGCAGTTCGGCGCGGCCAGGTGCAAGCTGGTAGTTGAGGCACTGGACTTCCTGCGGCCAACGATGCGGATGGTCGGGGCGGATTTCGGACACGGTACTTTCGCAGGAGCAGACTTCGGACAAGTAGCTTTCGCAGAGGCAGCAAGTGTCTTGGGTGGCGTGGCGGGCAGCTTCGCCTGGGCGCGGGCAAGTCCAGCTTTGGCGACGCGGCTGACGGCGGCCATGCGCGTCTCTTGCTCGGTCGCGATCGGCGTAGAGTCAGCCGCAGTCATGAAGGGCGCAAAGAAGGTGCAGGCCTCTTCTTCGTCGAAGCGCAGATCGTAGTCCAAGAAGAAGAGCAGCTGGCGTTCCATGAGGTTGATCTCGGCGATCTCGAAGAGCCCAGTATATGCAGCCCAGTGCTTGTTTTTCGGAGACGAGTCATTCAAGTACTTGGCAGAGACTATCAGAGCAGCTAAGAAGACTCGGTGCCGGGTGCACGGCATGCCTATGGCGGCGGGATCAGCGGGAAAGTAGTGTGGCGAGAAGAGGCTGACATACCTTTGGCCATGGCGGGCAACTTGTCCTGAAGACGCTGCAGATAGATCAAGGTAGACATAAGAGTAGCCACTTGCACGTTGGACTTGAGCACGAGGGTACAGATGAACTCCGTCAGCGAGGGCAGCCAAGAGTTGGGATCCTCCTTTTCAGGTGACAACGGTGGTGAGGGCAGCGACTCTTCGGGTGTCTTCTCGGGCTCATCGATGGCGATTGTGCTTTCTGTCTTGCGGACCAAGTATGCGATCATCTCTGTCGAGACCGGTGAGCGCATGAGTCTGACTAGATCAGGGTTGTGGAGCGAGCGGGCGATCAGAGACGCTGGATGACGAGCATCGGAAAGAGACATCGTAATCAAGAGAGAGTGGGGTAGTAGCTTTTTGAGTGTGGCGGTATGACCCGTCGAGATTTGTGTAACCAGAAGGGAGAAGGGAGTCGCTGAGGAAGGAGAGATGACCGCCGGCGGGTGGCTAAAAGGAGAATGATGCAAACTGCAACAAACAAACCCGTGTCGCGCTGAGATCACGGGGTGGAAAGGCAATTGAAGATGAAGGCAAAGCGCAAAGCAAAAGATAGATGCAAACGCAAAGATGAGGGTAGAAGGCAAGAAATTTGCAAGCCCTTTTGCTGAGATAGATGGGTTATTATACCCTCCTCTGAGGCTGACAGTAATCTTATCAGACTGTTGGCCGTTAGGGGCCACACCACGTGAGCGCGGAACGGAGAGAATCAGAGATGTGTCCGGAACACGTCGATGATGTGCATCTTGCTTTAGGCCATGTTTGACTGGATAGCGACCCTCGGTCTCATATTCGGAGGGTGCTGCAGGTGTGTTGAAAGTATTCTGAGGGTATTCTGTTTCTGACCTCGAGCAGTAATGCTTTATCCCTAGAACAAATCACGTCGAAATACCCAGACTCTGGAACACTCATCACTTTCTTTCAATTTCTGCTCATATCTCTCTATGGTCTCCCTCAGCACTTGGAACTCTCTAATGGCCGCTTCCCATATCCACGATTAAAGGCGCGGAAAATCCCCATAACACCATACCTGGTGCAGGTGGCCCTCTTCTACTTCGTGTCTCTTCTGAACAATATCGCATTCGGATACAAGATCCCAATGCCTGTCCACATTATCTTCCGGAGTGGAGGGCTAATAGTCAGCATGGTACTGGGATATCTGCTTTCTGGGAAACGGTATGCTTCGTTCCACTTTCCAGCTATACTTCCGCTAAAACTTCGTGTGAATAGTTACACACTTGTACAAGTGGCCTCTGTAATTATTGTGACAGCCGGCGTCGCAATCACAACAATATCAGCCTCGAAGCCTGCGCCCAAGGCGTCATTAGCCCGAGAATCTGATGCACCCATCCAATTCACCGCAACCTACGCCATAGGGATCGCGATCCTCAGCATCGCCCTCATCTTCGCAGGCCTCCTCGGCCTCGTCCAAGACTGGACGTACGCCAAATACGGCAGACCCTCACCAAAGGCCACCAACGGCGCCGCCGCCTCTTCCCAAGCACCGAAAAAACCCGACGAACCCTCCTGGCAAGAATCCCTCTTCTACCTGCATTTCCTCGCGCTCCCCATGTTCCTCACCGTGCACGAGGACCTCACCGCCCAATTCCGTGCACTGCACGCGGGGCCGAGGCTCGTCCTCCCGCTCTCCCTCTCCGCGCTCTACCGGGCGTACCCCACGCTCTCCTACCCGCTCGTCGCCAATGCCGCGCCCGCCACCGCCACCGCTGCTGCCGCCGACATATTGCTGGTCCCGACGGCGTACTTTCCTCTGCTGCTGAACACGCTCACACAGCTGCTGTGCGCGGCTGGCGTGCACCGCCTCACGGGGAAGGTCTCGAGCCTGACGGTGACGCTCACGCTCGTGGTGCGCAAGGCGGTATCGCTGGTCATCAGCGTGCTGCTGTACGGCGGCGACGGGAAGGGGAACACGCGCATGTGGGCCGGCGCGGTGCTCGTGCTGTCGGGGACGATTGGGTACGCGCTGGGCGGGAAGCCGGCCCCGCGGAAAGCGCACCCGAAGGACAAGAAAGAGTAGTAGTTCTGAATTTCAACATATTTATTTCATTTATAGAAGGATGTATAGCAGCATACCCTCGTACTACCTGACTCGATTAATGTACTTGGAAAGAGAACGATGTATTCACGGAATGGTTGAACCACCCAATTTTTTATTCTTGGCCCGCGGCGATATTCCAGGTGCGCTTCAGCAGCTGCGCAGCAGGATCTGTCGACGACTCAATCTTCGCAAACGACACAGTCCCGAGCGTGTTTGCGTAGTTCCGGAGGTAAGGCGAGTACTACACACAGCATCAGCTCCTGCCTCACCAAGACACAGTCAATAAAAACACTTACCGCTCGGCAGAACTGGCGATACCATCCCCACGTCTCCCACGCGTTCCACTCGTCGTCACTCCAGTTGGCGCGGTTCCCCCATGCATCCTCGGTGATGACCGCCGCCGCGTGCGGGTTCGGGTGGCTGTCAGACGGCAGCGGTGCGAGGCACGAAACGAAGCCGTCGAGCGTGCGCGAGAGCGCGGCCTTCTGCTCGCGCGTGAGGCTCGCGAAGGCCTTGAGCGCGGTGACGAGCGCGGGGCTGTCAACGGCAGGCACAATGTCCTCGTCTGAGAAGCTTATCAGTAGATTGTCTCGACGGTGCCATGTCCGAGAGCTGCTAACCTGCTTTGGTGTCACCGTCGACCTCCATGGAGCTGACGTCCACCCCGCCCTTCGCCTTCGCCTTCGCGTGCGCATCGTCCTCCTCCTTCCTCAGCGCCGCGACCTTCCTCCGCGCGATCATCACACGCCCATTCGCCTTGTCCAGCGCACCCTTCAGCAGATCCCACTCAAACGCGCTGAGGCTCAGCGGGCCCGTATCGCTGAGGCTCGCGGGGCCCCCGCCAGCGACGTGCGCAAACGTCCACGCGACGACGTCCGTGGGGTCTACGATCTGGTACTGCATGAGCTTGTCGAACACGATGTTCACCATCTGCCTATTGCGCTTCCAGAATGCCGCGGCTGCCGTGAGGATGTCCGCCTTGGCCTGCGCGTCGGGGGTGGTGCCCGCGAGGGCGCGCAGAAGGGGCAGGTAGCGCTCGATGGCGTTGAGGAGGTGAGAGAAGGAGCGCGAGCCGATGTTGAGGAGCGACTGGACGGCGATGGAGCGGACGACGGTGTCGATGTTCAGCTCGGGATCCGAGCTTTCGAGGGAAGTTCGGAGGGAGTCAACGTGTGCAACGACTTCTTCGGGTTTTGCACGCCCGCGGAGGAGATTCAGGATGGACTGAGCTGCGTCATGATGAGGGCTCGCTAAAATACACGACAAATTAGAGAATATTCACAATAGTCGACGAATGTTAACACGTACTTGGCTCTTCATAGTCAAAGTCAGGCCCAGGAGCTTGTCCAGGTATGACATTCGCATCCTCCTCTTGCATGGCCGGTGGCAGAGTCTTCAAGATGCGGTCATGGTACGACAACCGAATCTCGAATTCAAGCGCTCGCCGCATGAATGCTCGCTTGGGGTGCTGTCCAACCAAGGCCAAGTCCGGAATCCACTCCTTCCACACCCACTGGAACCCGAAGTTGCTCATATGCACTGCGAACCATTCCGCAAATCTTCTCGCGGCATCCACGTCCAGCCCGTCGGCGAGGGCACCATACAGCTTGCGGATCGACTTGCCCACAGCCGGTCCAACAGTGGACGGCGAGAGCTTGCACAGTTCAGTAATCAAGCTGATGGGGTAGATGCTCTTGTGCGTGGGCTCAGGAAGAAGGAAAAACGCGCCAAGGATCGTCTGCAATCCCACGACGCTTCATCAATACGGCGCACAGAAAAACCGCAAAACCAACGACTTACCTCGATGATGGTGCTCTCCAACTGCCACCCCTTCTCCGGATCGACCTCTGCGCCCTCTTCCGCAGCAGGCGCGCCCGGCTTGGCCTTGAACGATCCCGGCAGCGCCCACTTGGGGTACTCCATCAGCAGCCGCACGCACTCCTTCCTGTTCACCTCGAAGATGTCGATGATGTCGAGCAGGCCCGCGCGCACCGCGTAGCCGGGCGCAGTGCGCGGGTCGGGCGTCACGCCCGCGTCAAATAGGCGCATCCACCACTCGGGCCATTCCTCCCGCCGCACCGCGCCGACACCCTCGCCCTCGCCGTCGTCGAGCTCGATGATCTCGGGCGGCACGAGCACGCTTGGGAGCGCGAAGCGCGCCTGGGAAGGGTCGGGGGCCGCGTAGGAGGCGTACGGGCGCGGGAAGCTTGTGAGGGAGGCGGCGAACTCGGTGGCGGCGAGCGCGTTCAGGGTGGAGAGGGCGGTGTCGAGCAGCTGCGCGCAATGAGCTTAGGTAGCGGTGATAAGAATATGAAATCGTACTTCGTCAGCATTTTCGGGGGGGACATCCTCCGCGTAGAGCCGGACAGACGGCTGGACGAGCCATTTTGAGGTGCTGACGCTGTCGTTGAAGGACTGTATCGCAGTTATGATCTCTGCTACGCTCTCCCCCTCATCTTTCAGCACCGAGCCCGCCTGCGTGGAATAATTTCAGCACAGACTGCGAGAAAAATAGGGGGTTGTAGGCTCACGATCATGAGTCCCTCCGCTGCACACAGCGCCGCTCGCCTCGCGCGACCGTAACTTACGCCGAACTCGTCTAGGACCGCTGTGAAGCTTTGAAGTAGGCTCGCCAAAGAGTCGGGCGCGACAATACCCGCGAGTGCTAGATGCGCGAAAAAGTGTACCTGTTGAATTCACCAGCGGAGGTAAGAATTAAGGAAGGGGAAGGAGGGGCGCAGACGCACGCAGAGCCGCGCCTCGCGCCAAGCGAGCTTGTCCAGGAATGCCTGGAAGCCCTTCCAGAAATCCTCCAGAATCTGCTTCCCCAGTGACGGGCCCTCCTCGATGGAGGTGGGGTCGGGGTTGGGGTCGTGCAGCAGGCGGAGGAGGGCGGCATAATAGGGGATTTTGAACGGCTGCTCGGTTACACTGGGTGAATTGACAGATCAGCATCGTGAGCATACGTCCCATAGAGCACATACGCTATCCTGAGGCCTTCTGAGATTGAGGGAACCCCCACAGTAGGCTGCTGTGCGCGTATGTGTGCCACGAGCCGAGGAAGCTCCTCGACGGCATCCTAACACGCTCATCTTCAATAAGCGTACACGACAGAAGTCTATGCGTACTCACGACTTCGCCGAGCTTGATTATGGTGTTTCTGAGCTTCTGCTCGGGGGTCTCCTGGAAGTCCTGGCGGCGATCATGGTAGTCGTGCTCGGGCTCTGCGACCGGTTGCGCGTCACTCAGCAATGGATGTGGTGATACTGGAAAATGATCTTACCTCTGCGCCGTCTACGGTTGCCGCCGCCGCCGCCGTTGTAGGGTCCACCGTAGCTCATTTTATGATTTATTCCAGACCACTGAAGCTCAAAGCGCGAAGTTGTTGGTGAGTACAGAGGCCGAAGATTCAGAGGACCGCCACGTGAGTGAATTTCTGAACGCCTTTTCGGTTCGATGTGCTCCTGGCTTCAGCTGCCACAAGGTCGAACCACAGCTACGATGGTTCTGATGTGGGCATGTAAAATTGCAAAATACACCATGTATATAGTCGCACAATCACTCTAAGCGTCGCGATACTCAAGTTTCGGCGGGCGTCGGTATCAGTATCGTCAACTTGATCTCAAACCACAACCTTCCCCAGGTAAATTGGAGGATAATCTTGCTTCTCTTCTCTCCAAAGTCGAACTCCTGGCAACCTCTATATGGAGCATTTTGATTGTGGGCCGTATGGAGAAGCAGCAGATGTGCTCGCATAGGCATGGGCTAGCTCTCGTAACTTCTCAGAGAGATCGGATGATATCGGTACAGGACTCGTAAATTCAGGTAGAACTTGAACTAGACGACTAAATCCCTCCTCATATCCTGGTCAATGTTCGATTTCATGGATTTGGACCGAAGCAAGCCTCGCTTCCTCTAGGAATATCTTTGGTCGCTGTCTCTGGGGTTGAGAAGTTGGACTTATTCACATATTGCCACCAGCTTCTCTGAATTGCATTCTTGATCGCTCGATGATCGCTGCACCTCTGACGTGGCTTTCCCGATGCTCAGAACTAGGCGCCAAGCACCGGTGATATGTTTTCTCGATCGCCGTATGTTATTGCCAAGTAATATTTTATTATTGATGTCACAGCTGGACATTATCGCATAGGATCGCGGTGGTGACGTCGGTAGTACGTCGCCCTGGATCGTCGAATTTGCATTTGTCGCACGGCTCTTTGTTGATTGTTCGCCGAATATTCGTTGCCACCAACGTCTGGGAGACTCTTTTGCCTCCAAAATATTAAATCAAGCTTCTGGATGGTCATATATCATACCCTGGTGGTTTGAACGCGTGGATCTTTGCTGTGTCGTGCTAGAGAGCGATTGCGTGACCTCGACGCGCCGTGATCAACAAAGAATTCACACAGCCACGTCAGTCCAGGCTATAAAGACAGCCAAATCCGAGGCGTTCAGATCCTTCATTCCCTCCTCTCACATCGCACCCACTTCTCCTTCACTGCCTTAGCTTCTGCGCCAACATGGCGCCCTCCGATATTACCTTTGGGTAACCCCAGCGGGCTGACGGTACGCTCGTCATTTGAACATACCCCGCCGACGTTACTGATCTGCTATAATCCAGGACGTCGGTACATTGCGTCCGCCAGCCCACCACCTCTCGTCGCTAGCCTTGTCGATGATCGAGGACGTCGCCCGCCGGCTCTGTTTCAAGAGCACCGCGCCCGCCAGCGATCGCCTCCTTCGTCGATGGGCTCCCGACGCACATCACTACCCGCCACAAGCTATCCCATATACCGCCCGCCGCGCCTGTCGTCAGCGTCGGCGGGCCTGTCTTCGCTCTTCAAATTGTGAGTTTCGCCCCCCCGCCTTTCCGTGATCAAAATTTACTGATCGCACATTCCACAGGTTATCGCCCCCCAGCCCGACCTCACGAGCACTGCACCCGCCTACTGGGTGTCAGCTGCAATAATCGAGGTCTATCCGTGCATTCGCAGTGCCCGCGACGGTTTCAAGAGTACCGATCGCCGGCACGCGACGCGCGGGAGATCCATGCTGTTCAGGGAACCCCGTGACGGTGGACCCCACACCGACTGTGAGCCCGCCGCTTGTGTTTGCATTTTGGTCAAATCTAACATGCGACTCGCAGGCTTTGTAGTGTTCGAATGACTCCTACCGCAACCTGCGTTCCAGTTCGCCCAGGCGCGAAGCCTCACACCCTTCGCGCCGTCCCCGCTCGAGCGACGGAGACTCACTCCCTCCGCCGCCAACGCCCTACTGCTGCTCAAGACGACACCTTCCGGGTTGCTCCCGACCGCCGTCCCATGCAGTGCGAACTGTTCTTTCGTATATCCCTGCCTTCAGGAGTCAGCGGCGTTTACGCCGCGACAAGGTGCGTCCGCGATCTTTTCCATCCACGTTTGAACGCCGCTCATGTTTTTTTGCAGTTCGACCCATCTGACTATGATTACATGCCCGGCCTCTCAGTTCATTGCCCGGCGCCGCTATTAGCACGCGACGTCACACCAGGCTGGGGGCGCGAAGGGCCCTTCGCGTCCCACGCCTTTGCCACTGCTCAAGACTTAAATGTTGTCCCATGCAGCCGAACTGTTTCCCCCCGGGTTCTTGTTTTTCTGGTCAGCGGTGCACCGTCTCGATGAGGTATGCGCATTCATCTTTATTATTTACGCCCGATGCTCATACATGTCATTCTCAGATGAGAGAGGTCACCTCCCGCCTTCGCACATTGCTTTTTTATTCGCTCTCGCGCCTCGAGCTCCTCGGAGTGACGCATGGCGGCCTTCCCCCACGAGTACGCTCGGACGAGGCAGGGACAGCGACGTTCGTCTCGGCTCGGACGTCCCTCCCTCCTCCCCTTTCGAGCGCCGTGCTTTGAGCCTCGCAAGCGGCTCGGCATGGACACGACGTGAGGGCGCCCCCACCGTCACCGGACGCCTCGAGCACGCATGCTCTCTCGCCACCAGCGTCCCCGGAGTGGCGCATGTCGGCCTTCCCTCGCAGTACGGACAAGTCCGGGATGGAGACGTCCGCTGAGATGGATCTCCCGGTCTTGCGTGTTGAGCGCCGTGGTTTGGGTTGCGCAAGCGACTCTCGGACACGGACGCTGCAGGGTGCCTCACCGCCACTGGACGCCGCGCTGGCACCACACTCATTTCGCTTCAACTTCGACCTCGACGACACACGCTATGCCCACATCGCATCACCACATAGAGCGGTCTTTGCCTCGGCGGGGGCGGGACTTGCATTTCTGAAGGAGGACCGTGATGATCTACACGGCCACTTTGTATTACTATTCGCATATATTCTCGTACTTGATTGGGTTCATTGTCTACATATTTCCGTACTCGTAGCTGGTCTCGTGTACATCATTTCTGTATCTGAATAATGCAACGGCCATTGCATTATCTCACATGATCCCTATCGACCGTACTTGCATTGAACCAAAGTAAGGGCGAGGTAGCCGACACAAGAGGTGTCCTCTGGTAATGATATTGCTCAAGCGTATAGGTTAGCATGAGTAGTCCGTCTAAATACATGTGATTTTCCCCGACTTTCCACGAAGTGCCATGACCCTAATCCGTCTCTGATCCTCCTCTGGGATACCATGTATACTAAAGGCCACAATATCTGGGTTTTCGAACTGAAACTCGTCTTCCGGAAAACACCACCGAGACTCCACCATATCCGCCAATGCATGCGGAGCCACCTCGCCGAGGGAAGCGAAGAATGTTATGACTTTCAGCTTGGGAAACTTGCGCTCTCGTTGCGATAGGACTGGCTCTGTCAACAGCGCCAAAGTCCGGTTCCCGAAGGTTGGCCAGTCGAATTTCAGGACGAGGATGAGGGACTCGAGGGTGGGCGACACGTGATCAAGACATTCGAGGAGATCATCTTCGGCGATGGGAACGATGAGAGAGAGGCGGGAGAGCGAGCAAGCCGATCTGGTGAGGAAAGACATGAATGACGCTTGGGGCCATTCATGAAAGGGACCTAAAGAACCATGTAGGGTATTGTTGTTGTGACGGAACACGACAGTAAGGTGTGTTAGGGATGGGAGCTGAAGGGCCCGAAAAAAAGAAGAGAGATTCTCATCAGTCTGTAGGGCAAATTCACGAAGCTTGAGAAGCACTATTGCTTCGTTGATTAGGGGTTCGCTTCCTTCTCGATTTTCGACAAAACCGAGATTGCAGACTTCGAGGAGCGGTATCTGCCTCAGAATATGCGAGCATTCCAGGATAGATATCATGCATGTCAAATGAAGTAGACGAAGGTGCTTCAAAGTGAGGCCTTGGAGCCGCACTGGCTTTCCATCGTGATAGTATTGCTGCGCGTACCAACAAAGCGAAAGAAGCTTTGGCGAGGATCCCAGAAGCGTCGCGAGTTGGTTGGCAACTCCGCTATCTTCCTCCGCACAATCCACATCGAAATTCGTGAGGAGCTCGAATTTCCACAGAAGGGGCGTGGGTGCCGTGATGAATGGGGAAACCAGTCTTGGTGCCAACGTTGAGCGATTGCTCCAATCGATTGTGATATCCCCCCAATGCGATTTATGGCGCAATATGATGTCGAGTCCCACATCCGCAATGTCGTTGTCGTGAGCTGTGAAATGCAAGTCCAAAGGCGATCGTCCGGACCGTTGCAGCCACGTAGCCATCAATTCAGCATCCCCTATAGTCACTGGACTCGCCATCACGCTGGCCCACAACGATGTAGTCGTTAGCAGGATGTTCTTCCAGTATTTGCAGACAAGTAGCAATACAATCAACGCATCCGTCCTATCCATTTTCACCCATTGGCACGTGTCACCAAGACCAATCGCCGAGCACATCTTGAAAATGTTCTGTCAGAATCATGGGGCGGGTTCAGCGGATGTACATGTTAGCATGGAGATTGTAGAGTGATGCGCACGGTCAGAGTCTCTACTGGCAGATTGCCAATGCCAATGCCACCATGCCTATGCCATATACTTGACTGACCATCATCGATCTGCCTGCCAGAGCCTAAAACGACTGCTTGGAGGCCACGGTCACCGTTACACATGGCTGTGCTGCGTTGAACCCCAAGACCCCAGTTAGTCGTGGTTGGCGCTATGCCTTGCGAGATTTCTGAAAGCATCGAATGAGCATTATTCACAATTCAAAGATTGATGACGGCGTGTCAAATACCAGTGATATGCAACTGAAGGATAGCGCGTGTATATTGTCAGAACCACGCTGTTTAACGCGCCAAAGCGTGTCGTTTAGGTTGAAATGGAAGCCTGTATTTTGGAAGAGAGCGAAGAACTGATATTCGAAGGGTAAAACGCGTCGGTTCTCAGAGGTGCAGTAGACAATTTGCGATGGGGGTCAATTGCAAAAAAGAGGCGCGCTCGGAGGCTTTACTCCAAGTTGGCGTTCGCGACCAGCCGAGAAGTACTAGTTCTCTCGGCGCCGCGGGCGGGAAGGTTGAATAACACGCGATCTTATATTTGATTATCACTCTTGGGAAGGCTCTACTTGAATGCTATTGATCAAATAATGCAACGGGGCACCGTCGAATTCAGCTGACGTAGAGTCTCAACGACCCTCGAGTTGCCCTCAATTCTCTATGGGTATCCGATTATTGATTGTGCAATGATCTCTCCGGGTTCATGACCTCTTGCCGTGGGTGGAGCACTTAGGCTCGCATTGACTCCTGCCTCACTGCATGTATGGTCTTAAGTCGTGGTTGTCTGTTATTTTTCCTGACTCTCCGCGCAACACCATGACCCTAATCCGTCTCCGGTCCTCCTCTGGGATGCCATGCGCAACATAGAAGGTGATTTCTGGGTTTACGAATTGTACTTCGTCTTCCGGAAAACACCACCTGGATTCAATCATATCCGCAAGTGCATGCGGAGCTATACCGCTGAGGGAAGAGTAGAAGGCCATGGTCTTTAGCTTGGGAAACTTGCGGTCCGGAGGACCATGTTGCGATGGCAGTGGCTCTGTCAATAGCGCCAAAATCGAGTCCCCGAAGGTTGGCCAGTCCCATTTGACCCTGAGGCAGAGGTCTTCGAGGGTGGGCGACACATGACGGAGACATTCGACAAGACCATCTTCGGCGATGGGAACTTCGAGAGAGAGGTGAGAGAGCGGGCATGTAGATCTACCGAGGAAAGTCATGAATGCCGCTTGAGGCCACTCATGAAAGGGCTCATTGTAACCATACTCGGTATCGTCGTTGTGACGGAACTCGATATCAAGGTGTTTTAGGGATGGAAGACAAAGGGACCGAAAGAAAGAAGATAAATTCTGATCAGTCTTTAGGGCAAAATGCGAAAGCTTGGGCAGAACTATTGTTTTGCCGATCGGGAGTTCGTCCTCTTCTTTGGGATCCTCCACAAATGTGAGGATGCAGACTTCGAGGAGCGGTGTTTTCTCCATAAGGTGCGAACATTCCAGGATAGATATCATGCATGTCAAGTGAAGTTCTCGGAGCTGATTCATTACAAGGCCCTGGAGTCGCACTGGCTCTCGCTCGAAAAAGTATTGTGGCGTTTCCCAACGGAGCGTACGGAGATTTGGCGAGGACCCCAGAAGGGCCACTAATTGGGTGGCAACACCGCTATCATCTTCCGCATAACCGAATTCTGTGAAGAGCGCGAATTTCAAAAGAAGGGGCGTGGGTGCCGTATTGAACGAGGAACCTGGGGAAACCAGTCTTGGTGCCAGCGTCTTGCTCCAATCGATCATGACATCCCGCCAATGAGATTTATGGCGCAATGCGATGTCGAGCCCCACATCCGCGATCTCGTTGTCATGAGCTCTGAAAATCAAGTCCAAAGGTGATTTTCCCGACCGTTTCAGCCACGTAGCCATCATTTTGGCATCTCCTAAAGTCACTGGACTTGCGATCACGCGAGCCCACAATGATGCAGTCGTGAGCAGGATGTTCTTCCAGTGTTTACAGACCGTCAACAGCATGATGAGTGCGTTCGTCCTATCCATCTCCACCAAAGTGCTATCGCGCTGGAGCGTCGAGCATATCTGGAAGATTTTCTGTCAGGGTCATGAGCCTAGTTGAGTGCGTGTACATGTTGGCATGAGGAATGCAATGCATACGGTCAATGACTCTACTGGTAGATTTCCAATGCCAATGGAGCCTTGCGTATGCAATATACTTGGCCGGGCATGACAGATCTGCCTGCCGGACCCTACAGCGGTTGCAAGGAGGCCATCCTTGGTGCGCATAGCCGCGGAGAGCCTGCCGTTGGGTCGAGCCTCCGAGCCCAATGAGACCGGAGGGGGGCTATTCATTTCTTGGAGGATCCTGAAGCATCAAATGAGCGTCATCCGTAGTTCATATATCGACGATGGAGCATGTCAGATACCAGTGGTGTGCAACTGAAGCAGTGTCTATTGGGGATCTTATACTGTGTCAGAGTTGCGCCGTTTGACGCGTCGCGGCGTGTCGTTCGGTCTATAGGGATGCCTGTATTTTGGAAGAGAGAGATGACGCGATATTTGAAGGGTAAAACGCGTGATTTCTCGTAGTGTGCAACAGACGTTGAAGTGGGACTGTGGGAGGGTGTAAAAAGCAAGCGGTGGGCTCGGAGGCTTTCATATCTCAAGTTCTCCTCTCGGCGGGAGGATTGGATACCATGCGAGATGTTATATTTGAATATCACTTAGTGCAGGAAGGATTCAACATGATATTGATTCAATGATGCAACGGGGAACTGTAACAGCCCTTGAGTACCCAAATCGTTCACGCCATTGTCTCTCTTCGTTCGTGACTTCTTCTCAGGGCCAATCACTCATGCTCGCACCCCCACACCATTAATAGTGTTTTACCATACCCAGGAATCACGCTGATGTGCAGGAGTTTAGTGCTCAGCACTGATACTAAGTCCCAGGCGAATCGAAGAGTCTTGAAGACCATCATATGCCAGTTTCGATTGGATGATACCCAGCACAATGCCATTATCATTATTACCATTTATAATTTAGAGCTACTTTGGCTTGCAGTCAAAACGATGTGCCCAATTAAGTCCGCGACGTAGTAACCTACTGGTCCACGGTGTCCTTCCACTTCAGACCCAGCGACTGCGCGATGAAGCCGTACTTGTCCGCAGCTTCTTTAATCCTGTGAGCGACGTGAGCACATAGCCATCGATGAACATGCAATCATGCGTACCGTTGCTCGGTCGCTTTGCCAGCCCCGTGTCCGGCTTTTTTGTCTATCCGTATGAGCAGCGGGTGGGGGTTGTGCGGCAGCGTATGTTGCAGCGTTGCCGCATGTTTAAAAGAGTGCAGTGGCACTACACGGTCGTCATCTGAGGAGGCCAATTTAAGATACAGCGTACTTGACAAAAGTTGGCTGACTTACGATCCGCGGTATGCAGTATGGTAGGGGGGAGGACGCGATCCGTCGGGATGTTGTGCAGCGGCGACAGCGGATAGATAAAGTCGAAGTCCTTCGGGTCGTGCGGGTCGCCGTAGTCAGAGACCCATGCTTTCCCTAAGTGAAAATATTTCAGCCAAGGGATCTCGAGTGCGAATTGGGATTTGCGAACCGATGGTAAAGTCAGCGAACTGCGAGCAAAATTCATGTCAGTGTTGACGGCAACGCCTGGAGGAAGTCTGAATACCTTTAAGAGGTCGAGGACACCGACCTCGGCGACGGCTGCGCCTATCAACCCCTCTGGCGCGCGATTCACACAAGCAGCAACGAGAAGGCCTGTATACACACCGCTGAGCCACCGGCATTGAAACGGTGTGGATGAACTGACCTCCGTTCGAGCCGCCGTTGATGGCCACCTGCCCAGCACCGACATATTTGTTGTCCACTAGGTATTGCCTACAGAATATCAGTACTTGATTAATAGGCACGGTCACAGCACTTACGTGGCAGCGATAAAGTCGTCGAAAACATTATGCTAGAAACCGGTCAGCGCGCTCTTTGGTAGGCGAAACACCTGCGGACCTTTCGCTCTTTTGTCCCGGCCTCGTGCCAGGTCTCACCAAACTCCCCTCCGCCGCGGATATTGGGCACGGCGAGGACCGCGCCGTACTTTTGCAGGAACGTCAGAATGGACGGGCTGAAGAACGGGCCCAGCGAGATGCTGAAGCCGCCGTATCCTGCGAAGCATCAGCTCCCATCGCGGGGCACAAGGCTCGCACTGACCGTATTGTATCCCTGGCGCCGTGCCGTCGAACTTGGTCGCCTTGTGGCGCACGATGAACATCGGGACTTTCGTGCCGTCCTTGCTCGCGTACCACACCTGCCCACAGTCAGCATATAATCCGTTTGATGCTAATGTCTAGCACCCACCTGCTCGGCGAGGAAGTCGTCCGGGTCCAGGCCGGTGACCTTCGTCGTCTGGTGCACGCGCCACCGCTTCTTCTCGTCCGGCTCCGCGCAGTCGTACCGCGCGACAATGCCCGGCGTCGTGAACCCCGTCAGTGTGACGAAGAAGTCATCCCGCGTGCGGCGGCCCGACACGTACGCCGCGCCGACGAAGTCCTCCGCGAGGCGCGCGAGGCGCGCGCCCGCGAGCGAGTACAGGTAGATCTCGTCCTTGACGTTGCGCTTGTACACGACGACGAGCTTGTCGCGCGCGACGGGCGTGACGTCCTCGAGGTGCGCGCCCGCGTCCTCGGGGATGAGGTCGGTGAACTGCCGGGCGGGCGCGGCGATGTCGATGGTGACGACCTTGTACTGTGGCGCGCCGGCGTTCGTGCGCAGGTAGAACTTCGTCCCGTCGTTCGTGAGCCTGCAGCGCGTGAGATTCGCAGATGCAGATGGTGGGTGCGGGGGCGGCTTACACGTCGTACTCGGCCTCGAACGAGTCCACGAGCTTGTCCCACTTCATGTCCGGCCCGATCTCGTTCGCGTGCAGGTCCGTCACCCACAGCATGTTTTTCTGCCCCGCGTCAGCGCCTGCCGCCACGAAAGCGGCTGCGACTCACCCTGTCCGAGTTCTTGAGCACGTACAGCGAGAGGTAGCGCCCGTCGGACTCGGTGATGTCCATGCCCCACATCCACTCGGGGTGCGCGGGCGCCTGCATGACGAGCACGTCGGCGGTCTGCGGCGTGCCGAGGCGGTGGTAGTACACCATCGCGTCGGAGTCGCCCGTCGTCTCCGTGCCCGCCTTGTCCTCCGTCGCGAGCCCGTGCGACTCGCGGTCCGGGTAGCGCTGCGCCAACGCGGGTCAGCAATTTCTAGGCGAGGAGGGACGGGGCGCACCTGGTAGAAGAAGCCCTTCGAGTCGTGCGTCCACACGATGGTCGAGAACTTGACGAAGCGGATCTCCTCGGGCAGGCGGCCATCGTGGTGCTCCGGGCGCACGCCATTGGTCTCAGCAAGCGGCGCGTCGGTGCGGCGCACGTAGATGGTGCAGAAGTCGCTCCCCGAGAGCGAGATGCCGTACGCGTAGTACTCGCCCGTGCCCTTGGAGAACGCGGCGGTCGCGAGCGCGGCGGTGCCGTCCGTGGAGAGCAGGTTCGGCTGTGGGTGAGATTGGGGTCAGGTGCGCGTTTTTTCGGGCGGGCGCTTACGTCGAAGAAGACCTCCCCGCCGGGCCCGATGTCCTTGGAGAAGTCGGGGAGGGTCGAGTCCTTGGAGCGGTACAGCACTGCGCTGGATGAGTTCGTGTCCATAATAAATAAAGTAGGGCGCACCCGACTGCGCCTGCAGGCCGCTGTTGTAGTACCAGTACCACCGCCCGTCGTGCTTCATGCTCGGCGCGGACACCTGCGAACCAGTGAGCCCCCGCGCGCCCGACGCGGGCACCACGCACCTTGGCATAGTCCATGTTCTTCCTGATCTCGTCCTCGAGCTTCACGCGGTCCGGGTTCTGCGCCATCCATGAGCCATCGGTCGCCAGCACGGCGCAGTACGCACCTGGTCGAGGTACGCGCGGGTGAACGCCTCCTGGCGCCCGACCCAGTCGTCCGTCTCGGGCGTGTGCTGCTCGAGCCACTGATACGGATCGGGGACGCGCACGGCGCCGCGCGCCGCGGACTGGTACTCGTCGACGTGGCCCGATCTGCGCGCGGGCGGGTAGGCGTGCGGCGCCCACGGGGTCGGGGCGTTTCTGGCGGACATGGCGCGCGATACGATGGGGAGGCGATAAGCTGGGAGAGCGCGGAGAAGAGGGGCACGCAGGGTGGACAGCATGGCAGGTCCAGACGCCTCAGACTCGAAGGCACAAGACACTCAGGGGCTCCCCGCGTGCCCTGCGCAATTTCTGGCGCGCCCTGCCACGACGCCGCCTTCATGTCCTCCCCGCCCTCCTTCTTCCCCACCTCTGCCCTCGTGAGCGTGCACCCCGTCTCATCGCTATATTGAACGCTAATCACCCGCAGGACCACGCCGCGGCGGGCCTCGGCGCGGGCGTGGTCGCCGTGCTCTGCATGCACCCGCTCGACCTGCTCAAGGTCAAATTCCAGGTCGCCACGACGCCCCCGCCCGGCGGCGTCGGCCGCGCGATACTCAGCTCTCTGCGCGACATCCGCGCACAGGAAGGCTGGCGCGGGCTCTACCGCGGCGTGGGCCCGAACATCGCCGGCAACGCCGCCAGCTGGGGCTTCTACTTTCTCTTGTGCGCCCCCTCCTCGATCGCGCGCATACACCACTGATTGTTGGACGCCCAGCTACAACATGCTCAAGAAGCGGGCGACGGGCGACGAGCCGGGCTTCGTGATGTCGCCCGGCGCGTACCTGCTGTGCTCCGCCCAAGCGAGTCCGGCCCCTCCCCCTCTCTCCCTGGCGCACGCTGACCGCACACACAGGCGCGGTGACCGCGGTGATGACGAACCCGCTGTGGGTCGTCAAGGTGCGCATGTTCACGACGCGCGCGGACGCGCCGACCGCGTACCGCGGCCTATGGCACGGGCTGGCCTCGATCTACCGCGCGGACGGCGTGCGCGGGCTGTGGCGCGGGACGAGCCTCGCGCTGTTCGGCGTGAGCAACGGTGCGCTGCAGTTCGTCGCGTATGAGAAGATGAAGGAGTGGGGCTTTGCGCGCAAGCGCCGCCAGTTCGCGCGCGAGGGCCGCGAGATGACGCCCGCGGACGATAAGCTGGTGAGCCCGTCGCTGCTATGACTATGACTGGTGCTGATTGGACTGTGCGACAGTCAAATACCAGTTACACGATCATGAGCGGCGCGGCGAAGCTCGCGGCGCTGACGTCGACGTACCCGTACCAGGTCGTGCGCTCGCGAATACAAGTGAGTCTCCCCATCCACATTCTATCGAGTGCTCAACATCCACGCAGAACAATGCGACGACGCATCTATACCCCACGATTCCCGCGACGATAAAACGGACATGGGCCGCCGAGGGCGTAAAGGGGTTCTACCGCGGGCTGGGCACAAACCTGGTGCGCGTGCTGCCGGGGACGTGCGTCACGTTCGTCGTGTACGAGAACCTCGCGTGGCTGCTCAAGACCACGGCGGCGCAGCGCGCGGCGCGGGAGGCGTAGTAAGATCGCACAGAACTAGTACTAATCACCGTCTGCATACCCTACATGTCATTTATTCTAGTCTTAGAGCTACGGACACGCCCATCTCATCCCGCATTTTCATTCTCCGTTTTGACCTGCGGGCAAGAGTGTGAGCACACGTCGCGCAGAGATGGTTGAGGGAAAGAAGATCAGAGTAACTATAGACTAGAGACATTCATCGCGGAGAACGCCCGCCTGCGCCCGCTGCGCGCTTCCCCAAAACGGATCCACGCGCTGGACGAAGGGGAGGCTGGAGATGGTCTCTCCCCCCGCTGAGAGGCATTTTGCCAATGGTAACATCATAGAGAAATAGTGAGATGAGAGACTCACAGCAAGGGCCAGAAGGAGTATCTTGAAGAGTGATCTGAAAAAGTTGTGATCGTTGCAGATCGTGTGTAGAAGGTGTTTGCGCTTGTTAGGATCGGCCTCCTTCGCGTCCTAGAGAGGCAATCTCCTGAAGTCATTCACGCTCTGCACTTGGTGAGTACATCGCATTTGTGTCTGAACGGTCTGGCTGATAGCTTTAGTAGATTGTTTACCGGTGCGTAGCCATCGATGTACTCTGAATATGTAGTCTGACCATACAAGCAGTCTCCCGTCTCGACGCTTAGTACCTGGGACACTGGTGCGCATAGACTTTCTGTAATTTGGTGCGTACTGTCGATTTGTGCTCTGAGAACTCTATCTGATAATGACTCTAGATGACCATAGCATTTGCATTCCGCTGTGCAACATCAGCTTTACGCCGGCCAGCCAATGTGCTAACCGTGACCAGAAGACCTGGCGCGATCACTGCAGTGAGCGTGCGCCATGCAGGCCACAGAGCACCCATGCCCGGAACCAACCACCCGCGAAACGAAGCCATCCCGCACCGTGCCGCGCACCTCGTCGCGGAGGACGGCTCCCTGGGCCCGCTCACGCCCCTGCGCACGCTCCTCGCCGCGGTCGACCCCGCGACGCACTTCCTCGAGCTCGTCGGCACGAACCCCGCCGCGCCGATCGTGAAGCTCAAGAGCAAGAAGGAGCACTTCCTCAAGCAGAAGGAGTGGAACAAGCGCCAGAAGGCGGTCGCGACCAGCAACGTCACGAAGGAGGTGCAGATGAGCTGGGGCGTCGAGGCGGGCGACCTCGCGCACAAGCTGCGCAAGGTGCGCAAGGAGCTCGAGAAGGGCAGCCGCGTCGAGCTCGTGTTCTCGCCCAAGGTCCCGCAGCGCCCGCCCACCGCGGCGCACATGAGCGAGCGGCTGAAGGAGGCGACTGTGCACATTGCCGAGTTCGCGAAGGAGTGGGCACCGCGCAAGGTCGAGGGCGCGGTCGCGATTATGTATCTCAAGGCGCTCGAGGACGCGAAGAAGCCGTCGAACGCAGCATAGCATTATAATGTACCACACTCTACTCTAATCATTATGGAAAATACAATTTTTACATGGAAGCAGTGCGGGTCTAGGGGAGACTGCCCTTCCTCCGCGCCTTCCTCCTCACCGGCAGCCCCCGCGTCTTCAGCACCGACAGCCCATGCGCCCTGAACGTCCGCCCAACTCTCGGATACCGCCCCACAAACGCATACGGCCGCGTGTCCACCGCCGTCCTCGGCCGCCCCACGAACGCCGCGTGCTCCCACCGCCCAAGCAGCATCGGCCGCAGGCCCAGCGGCACCGCGTACCCGTGCGCGACCATCTCCCTTGCCACCACGCTCAGCATCCCGCTCCACCGCCCGCGCACGCGCAGCGGCTCCCCCGCGGCATACGTCGCGCGCGCGCGCCGCATGCGCCGCGCAAAGTGCGCCCGCGGCGCCGCGCGCGCGGGGCCGACGGGGAACAGCGCGAGCGCCGCGTTGAAGAAGCGCGCGTCGGGCACGGGCACGACCGCGTCCGTGCCCGGCGCGCTGTGCGCCTGCAGCGCGAGCAGCTCCGCGCACACCGCGCGCCCGCCGTCGCGCATCGCGTGGAAGAGCCGCAGCGCCGCGCGCCGCGCGGGGTCGCGCGCGTCCTGCGTGTCGTGGATGTACTTCGCCCACCCGCGCGCGCTGGCGGCGGCTGCGGGCGCCCAGCGCTGCTGCGCGTCGTGCTGCCCGACGCGCGCCGGCTCGCGGCGGCAGTGGTGGATCTCGGTGTGGTAGGCCTGCAGCATGATCGTGTACGCGTGCACGGGCAGTAGCCAGGGTGAGGTGTCGCGCAGGCGCCAGCTGAGGAGCTCTGCGCGCTTTGCGAGCAGCCACACGCGCTCCGCGAGCCCTGTGCGGCCCGCCTTCGCGAGCGCGTTGAGCACCGCGACGAAGAAGCGCGGGCCCAGGGCGACCGCGCGCTGGATGTGCGGCGCCTGCGCCTTCTTGAGCGCGGCGATCTCCTCGGGCGACGCGCACCCCCAGGAGGGGTGGTCGATAAGCGCAAGCTCAGGGAGGAGGAAGAAGAGAAGGGGTGCTACGGCGTGCGGGCGCCCGGTCGCGGTGAGGTGTGCGATGTAAGAGGTGAGGGTGTGCGCGTCGGCGGTGTAGAGCTGCGCGGGCGTGGGTGCAGCAAGGGGGAGCAGTTTGAGTGCCCAGAGATCGGGGGTCATGTCTGCGTGTGGCTTGGTGCCCATAGGGATCTGTTCAGCCTTCTCTCCCAGCACTGGCTTGCCATCGTTGGCCAGGAACTTCACATCCGCCTGCTCCAATAATCCTCGCATCCCCTCTCTTCCACCGATTTTCTGTTCAATCTCGCCATTCTCCTTCCCGGCCCGCCTGTACTCTGCCAGCGCCTCGGTTCGCCGAGCTCGCAAGCTACTCAGCGCGCCCTCTGCGAGCGCGTTGTGCCGGCTTAGCGTCCCCGCGCGCAGGACGATATTGTGCGTTACCACGTCTGGATTTAGGGACTTCCTTGCCTTCTTCCCCTCTTGTTTCTCTTCTGGCCGGGATTTGCCCTTCATGTGTGCCAGTATCTGGGCAGCCAATTCGGGGTCGAGCCGGTGCCGTAGCGCATAATGCACAAGAGTATTATATGCGTAGGTATCGAGAGGGGGGGTCCATTTCTTCGGAGGATCTTCTCCCTTCTTCAATCTTCTAGGCGGCATGGCATCCGGCAGATCCTCGCACAGCCTGAGCAGCACGCCGTGTACATAAGCGTGCGCAGGGACTTGCAAAACCCGGCCATCGGGTGTGAGAACCCACACAAGAGAAGAGGACACAGGGACGGAGTATAAGGCCTTTATGAGCGGTGCGATGTCACCGAAGGGGAGGAGGCGCGCGTCGAGGAGAGATGCGAGAGTCGCTAATGTCTGGAGATTCGGGAGCTGCGAATCGGACTCGGGGTCGTCAGTAGCTGAAACGAGGGGCTCGGCGAGGAGCGCCTTGCGGAGATCCGTAGCGAGTTGACAAATGAGCGTTTTATCCACTGGGATCTTCTCGTGCGCGAGCTGTTTCATCTGCTTCTGCAGCCCCGCCTTCTCCTCAGGAGGAGCACATGCAATCTCGCCTCGGAGGCTCATCGCGGCCGCCTGCCGTGCCGCGTAGTCCCTGACGATCATGCCGACGAACAACGCAGCGAAGAGCAGCTCGCCCCGTCTAAGAAAATACCGGATGAAGGCTTCCAGAGTGGCGGCGCTGTATCGCGCGCGGTGGTGCTGCGCATGCTGTATGAGCCTCACGGCGTATCTCGTCGCCGGGTCCGCGTGTGCACGGGGATTGAGAGCGAGAACCTTGCTCGAGAACAACAGACCCACCAACGGCGGTGCGCGCAGGTAGCTGAGTGGACTGGGTGGAGATGCGGACTCGGCGAGGAGGTGCGTGACGACTGCATGTAGTGTCTTGGGGTGCACTACCAACTCGCTCTTGAGCAAGTTCTGTGCAACTAGATACGCCTTCGTGGTGAGCCCCATGCGCAGCAGCTCATGCACCAGTGTGTGGGCGGCCAACTTGGGGTCTATGACTTGGCCACGAAAATCGAGCGGGACGAAGTTGCTGCGCGGAGCCTTGGAGAGGCGAGGAAAGCGGAAGGGAAGAGATGAGGTAGAGGGTGGGGAGCAGGAGGGGGCAGATTGGAAGAGAGACTTGAGAATATAGTGCGCGTCTGCGAGCGCACCGGAGCGCACGCAGATGCGCATCGCTTTGGCGGCGGCACGGGATATTTGCGCTGTCGTCAGAGGCACGGTGGGGGTACTCGGCCCTGTCCCAGCTGCAACTTTGACCGCAGAGTGTGCGAGCAACCTCGAGTGAGAGGGTCGGGCATAGGGTCCTGCAAAGACGGTTCGGAGTGTGTGCTGGGGTGATATTGCGGTATTTGGCCTGCTCGTGCGCGAATGAAATGCGGCGTGGGCAGATTTGGACACATTTGTGATCGACTGGCGAGGTGATGTTTGGGTATTTGGCCGATTCGCGCGCGAGTGAAGACCTGCGATGGTTCGCGGGGCGCTTCGGCTCGATGCATTGGGTCTATTCGCGCGCGAATGGATTGCTGCATATGCGGGCTGTGAGACCTTATAGACTTTGAGCGACTGGCGCAAGATGGTGCTGGCCCTCGTTGACCAAATGCATCGCATGTGTTCCGCATCACTGCATGTGTGTTAGTAGACGTATAGGATGATTTGGCTGACTTGGCTCACGTCGCTCGAGTAGCTCAGCGAAAGAAGGGCAGGCAAGAGCCTAGCTGATGGTTGTTTCACTCAGGTTGGTACTAGAACTCAGCAGCAGCGACGAATAACCCAGCTGCTGTGACCAGGAGCAGACTCGGAGTAGGAAGAAATTCAGCGAGCGCCTCACGTGGCACTGTTATCGGCCCCTTTAGGCCGGGCTCAAAAAATAACATCGGCTTCTGGCTGAAGACTCAGAAGAGTAGAGGGCCTTGACGGGCTCCGTCTCATATGGATTATTGAAAGTCAGAGAGTATTTGCAATTAGGAGCTGATGGTTTGCCGATTTGAGAAATTTAACTACATTACATTCATTATGCATGACGAGAATTGAACTACGCGTATGCCTGTTCATTTCTACAGGCCTCTCCCTGAACATGGAGGCCGCATGCGTAAGGAATTATTTTCAGGATTTCCAAGACGCTCTTCATTCTCTCGGAGAAAACTCGCCAGCCGAGCAGCAAACGCATGCATATACACGCAAAGCAATGATGCAATGATAAATTGTAATGCGTATGTACCGGATATCGGTTGGATCCACTGTATCAGCCTCTATTCCCTCCCGGCCCGCGCTCACAGTTTCACCAACGCCTGCTCGTCCTCGTTCCAGTTGGGAAGGTCGAATGTCTTTTCTAACCGCTTGAACGAGAGCTGCACAGCTCATTAGCACCCCGAGTCTCAGCATGGGAATGAAGGCACGCACGCGCATGATGTCCTCGGGCAGCGTATACGTCATCCTGAAGTTGGTTGGCACAGGATCCTCGCAGTTGTCCGTCGGGCGCTGAAAAATGTCAGCTACCTGCACCAGCACAAGCAGAGCACAGCGCTCACCATAAAGATACCGTTCTTGATCATCGCCTGCACGGCGAACGCTATCCGCGGGCCGAGCTCCAGCTCCTTCGGCGCGATCTTGTCGATGAGGGGCGCGAGGTCGAGCACGAAGAACACGCCCGCGTTCGCGGGCTGGAAGCGCAGCCCGTGCCACGCCGCCCACGCCGCAGCGCGCTCGTACGCCACGCGTAGTCTGCGCCGGTTCTCCGCGAGGAACCAATCGCACCACGCGCGGTCGCCGATGATCTGCGTGAAGAGCGCGTCCGCGGCCGCGGACATCGGGTTCGCCCTCACGGTGTCGTAAAGCATGTCCATGAGCGCGGGGTTCGCCTGCGAGATGAGCGCGCCGACCTTGATGCCCGACGCGCCGAAATCCTTGGTCGGCCCCGCGAGGGCGTGAATGCGCGCGGGGGAGACGCCGTGCGCGGCCCAGTCAATGGCGAGGACGGAGACGAAGGGAGTGGGCGCGGGGTTGGCTGAGGTGGGGAAAGTCTGCAGCGCGTAGACCTCGTCGGCGAGGAAATGGAGATCGAACTGGTGGGGAAGAGAAGATTAGCAGGGCCGATTAGGCTGAATAGCTAACGGACCTCTTCAGCGAGCTGGGCGTATTGGATGACCACTTCCTTGGGATACGCACGCCCCAGCGGGTTGTGCGGATTGCTTAAACACCACCATAAGCTCTTTGCTTGTGATATAGCAGAAGAGAGGGGCGCACCAAAATATGATCATCTTGATCTTAGTCCCTGCCTCGTTGCTTTTGACGATGCACTCTCTTACATGGGCAAGCGACGCAGACGAGAGCGGGTCGACGCCGAGAGGTATGTGCCCCGCGACGGGGACGGCTTGCGCGGGGAAGAGGATGTCTCGCGGGTAGTCCGCTGCGCGATATCAGCATCATTTTCCGGCTATGCGTGCCGTGCACGTACCATAGTAGGGCTTTACAGACAATCAGTGCCATGTTTGACGAAAGAGAATGGGGGTGCAACTGACCGTAGGCAGGAGAACCCCATCGCCTTGGTCGCACACGGACCACACGAACTGAGCGAGTAACGAGCCGAGCCCATTTCCCGGCACAACATGTTTCGGAAGGACCTCGTGGAGGGGTTTGAAGTACGTGTTGAAGTACAGCGGCAAGGATTTACCGGTGTAGTTCACGTAGCCATTGCGAAGAGAGTTGCCTGCGCAAAATGAGAGGTGTGCGCAGACCTGGCGGGAGGGACATCTCACTCACGGTACTTTAGATGGGATGGCGTGAGATGGAAATGCGATTCCATGTACTGGTGAGGAACTGTCAGACTTAGACCCACGAATTGTGAGAATGTGTAGCGCACCTCAATTAGCTCCTTCGACATGAGCGAATTCTCTGCAATGCAGAGCCAGTAGATTGTTCCATCAGGATTGTGGTCTCTATCGTAGTATTTCCCTAATTTAGTGAGGCTGCACATCGTCAACTCGCGATCGCCAAATACCCGTGCACGAAACTCACTCTGGGGGATACGCGGCGAGATGCTCCTCTGCGCGCTTCGAGAGTCCTGGTCCTGCGATGGGCATTATTCAATTATGTAGCGAGATGGTCTGAGAGCTGAAGTGGATGGCAACATCGGGCCTCAAGGGTTGAAAGAAGAGTATATAAATAAGTGGCTCGGGAATCGGCGCTGGGGGTTGCACTCAGAGGTAGCCGGACACAGCCGGTGGACGGGCAGCTTCGCACCGGCGTGGCATGTCATAATCCGCCCCGGTTCCGGCCTCTTTCCGCCCCGGACCTGGACCTGCCCGCCCCGCCCTCGCAACCCTGCCCGCCCCGTACTCAGCGCCGAAGCTGGTTCTCCACGACGGCTGGTTCGTTTGGATCGAGTAAGGGCTCAAATTCTTGGCGTTAACGAGGGCATTACGGGAAAAATCAAGGCAAGTAGATAGCATCAATTGTTCCCGAGGTATGGGCTGATTTGCATCTGGTGGCCAATATGAGGTGCGCAACCTCAATCTTAACGACTTCTCACTCATTTGGGTTGTGTATGGGCTCAAAATCTTGGAATTTATGACTAGATACTGGGAAAATTTACTGTAGTCCCATAGCATGAATATATTATGGGGGGTGGGCTGATTACCCTCAGAAAGTTGACCTTGCATGTCAGGGAGCAATAAAGGTATTGAATTGGGGATGTCAATCATGTATCAGAAGATCTTGGATGATATTGAAGCTAATTTAATCTTGCGCCGAGCCAATATGTTCGGTAATTCGTGATACGAGGGCCACTGACATGCAAGCTGGGCCAAATGCATCTAATCAGCTCATATCATATGCTATCGTCATGCTATGGGACTACAGTAAATTTTCCCAGTATCTAGTCATAAATTCCAAGATTTTGAGCCCATACACAACCCAAATGAGTGAGAAGTCGTTAAGATTGAGGTTGCGCACCTCATATTGGCCACCAGATGCAAATCAGCCCATAAGTCGGGAACAATTGATGCTGTCTACTTGCCTTGATTTTTCCCGTAATGCCCTCGTTAACGCCAAGAATTTGAGCCCTTACTCGATCCAAACGAACCAGCCGTCGTGGAGAACCAGCTTCGGCGCTGAGTACGGGGCGGGCAGGGTTGCAAGGGCGGGGCGGGCAGGTCCAGGTCCGGGGCGGAAAGAGGCCGGAACCGGGGCGGATTACATTTTCGACCGGCGTGAGCCTTTTGCTTTGACCGTCACGCTCCCTTGCTGGGGGGTCACACACTTATGTCTATTATAACTACTGGAAATCAGCGTGTTTGAACCTTACAATATCATCTCATCCCTCTCGCACGAGGCACAGACATCGTTTCAGACTAAACGACACGCTGTAACGCGTTAAACTGCGCGACGCGGCCACAATCTGAACACTGTCTGAGCCGAAGACCTCCTAAACGCACTCCTTCGATTGCACATCTCTGGTACTGACACGCTCCATCATATTTTCTCGAATGATGCTCACACAATACCCTCAGGATCTCCGCGGCCGCCGCAAGACATGGTGCCAGCTACGACCGAACTTGGGGCTCAAATCCACGCAGCTATGCACGCCGGTTATCATAGCCTCCAACCAACCGTGGTAGGTTCTTGCAGACAGATTGATTGTGGGCCATCAAGCACATCTCGTAGGCAGAGTGGAACTGGCATTGGCGATCTACCAGTCGAGTCTTTAACCGTATGCATTGCATTCTTCATGCCAATATGCACATGTACTAAACCAGACCCATGACCCTACCAGAACATTTTCAAGATGTCCTCGACGCTCCACTCTAATTCTGCTTGGGTGAAAATGGATAGAATGGACGCGCTGATTGTGCTATTGACTGTTTGCAAACACTGGAAGAACATCCTGCTCACGACTACAACGTTGTGGGCTAGAGTGGTAGCGAGTCCAGAAACTATGGGGGATGCCGAATTGATGACTACATGGCTGAAACGGTCGGGACGATCGCCCTTGGACTTGTTATTCATAGCTCATGACAGCGCGATTGCGGATGTGGGGCTCGACATCGTGTTGCGCCATAAATCTCATTGGCGGGATGTGACAATCAATTGGAGCTACCGTCCAACACTGTCTCCAAGATTAGTTTCCTCATTCCACACGGCACCCATACCACTGCTTTTAAAATTCGCGCTCTTCACAGAGTTCGACCACGAGCATGCGGAGGAAGATAGCGGGGTTGCCACTCAACTAATGACTCTTCTGGGGTCCGCACCAAATCTCCGAGTGCTCCGTTGGGACGCGGAGCAAGCCCTTTTCGAGGGACGGCCAGTGCGGCTCCAGGGCTATGGATTGAATCAGCTCCGAAAACTTCATTTGACGTGCACGATATCTATCCTAGAATGCGCGCATATAATGAGGCAAACACCGCTCCTCGAAGTCTGTTTTTTCGGCTCTGTTGAGGATCACGAAGACGGCGAACCTCCAATCGACGCAATCGTACTGCCCAAGCTTTCAGATTTCACCCTAATTGCCGATAAGAAATTGTCTTCTTTTTTTCGGGCCCTCCGGCTCCCATCCCTCAAATCCCTTGCTATCGAGTACCGTCACAATGGTTACCAATACCCCCTTCATGAATGGCCTCAAGCATCATTTATGTCTTTCTTGGCTAGGTCGGCATGTACACTCTCCCACCTCTCTCTCAACGTTCCCATCGCCGAAGACGATCTCGTCACATGTCTCGATCACCTGTCGCCCACCCTCAAATATCTATGGCTCGAGGCCAAATGGGACTGGCCAGCCTTCGGGAACTCGACTTTGGCACTATTGACTGAGCCGGCTCCATCGCAACATGGCACTCGAGAGCGCAAGTTTCCCGAGCTGGAGACCATTACATTTCACTGCTCCCTCCGCAATGTGG
Organism: Athelia sp. TMB; assembly: GCA_014898675.1. Taxonomy (NCBI): domain Eukaryota; kingdom Fungi; phylum Basidiomycota; class Agaricomycetes; order Atheliales; family Atheliaceae; genus Athelia; species Athelia sp. TMB. Next base: position 950 of record JACXVL010000416.1, on the reverse strand, counting down.
CTCCGCATGCGCTTGCGGATATGATTGAGTCCCGATGGTGTTTTCCGGAAGACGAGATGCAGTTCGCCAACCCGGAAATTGCTGTCTATGGCTTTCATGCCATCTCAGATGAGGATCGCAGACGAATCAGGGTCATGGTGTTGCGCGGAAGGTCAGGTAAAATCTTCGGCATCTAAACTGACTATTTGCATCATTTTACGCGAATAAAAAATATGGCCTGTCTCATACCGATAGATGGGTTTATGAGATAGAAACCAGGTAGTTCCTGCAATTGGGGGCTAAGGGTTTGACAATCTGAAATATCTAACCATAGTACGTATATCCACCATGCATGAATTACTATCATTATTAGAGGGCACCTCTTGTGTCGGCTACCTCGCCCTTACTTTGGTTCAATGCAAGTACGATCAATAGGGATCATGTGAGATAATGCAATGGCCGTTGCATTATTCAAATACAGAAAAGATGTACACGAGACCAGCTACGAGTACAGAAATATGTAGAAAATGAACCCAATCAAGTACGAGAATATATGCGAATATTAGTAATACAAAGTGGCCGTGTAGATCATCACGGACCTCCTTCAGAAATGCAAGTCCCGCCCCCGCCGAGGCAAAGACCGCTCTATGTGGTGATGCGATGTGGGCATAGTGTGTGTCGTCGAGGTCGAAGTTGAAGCGAAATGAGTGTGGTGCCAGCGCGGCGTCCAGTGGCGGTGAGGCACCCTGCAGCGTCCGTGTCCGAGAGCCGCTTGCGCAACTCAAACCACGGCGCTCAACACGCAAGACCGGGAGATCCATCTCAGCGGACGTCTCCATCCCGGACCTGTCCGTACTGCGAGGGAAGGCCGACATGCGCCACTCCGGGGACGCTGGTGGCGAGAGAGCATGCGTGCTCGAGGCGTCCAGTGACGGTGGGGGCGCCCCCACGTAGTGTCCATGCCGAGCCGC
>JACXVL010000415.1:16133-55195 GCA_014898675.1 Athelia sp. TMB | reverse complement strand
TCTTGCGCTGTGTGTTGCCGAGATTGAGGAGAATTATCGGTTTGGATGGATGGTTGTCGCTCGTCAGTCGGGCTGCTTCAGATAGATTTGACATCGCTGCTGCAAGGTCTGCCTCCTCACCAGCCCGCGTAAAGCATATAAGTTGCGCTCCACCCAGATTCGATAGCAAATCAGCTCTGTCGGCTCCGTCAGGCCCGCTAAGGGTAATGGCGTCCTGGTAATAGGCCACGGCGTTACGGAGGTCGTCCAGTTCCCCAAGACGCTCAAAGCGCAGGGAGTGCGCCCGACCAACATTAGAAAGACGTTGAGGGTGATTCCGGTCTCCACGATTACTCATTACAACCACCTGCAGGAAAGTGGCTAATGCATTGTCCAGATCTGATATCTCCCCTAGTCGCTGTGATCGCGCTTGCTGGGCGATGCCTAAGTTCGTCATGTGATGTATACATCCCAGAGTGTCGTTAGAGGTGAGTTCGACGGCGCGGCGCAGATTGGCTATTGCGTCTTCAATCTCCTGTGCATTACCAGAGCGTTGGAAAGTCTGAAGCTGCGAACGCCCCAGGGCGGCTACTTCGTCGGCAGTGAAGGTGCGAATCTTGATGGTGAGGATGCCAATCTCTGAGTCATCTGAGCCTGGAACGTGCAGGTCTAGCATCAAAGCCGCGGCTATGGAGAATGCTCAAAGATGTTTCGTAGCAGAGATACTGGCTGCGCTCACTTTCATCTCCCCCACATGTGGCGAGAAGGTCTGCAATAGTCTCTCTACTCGTGCCGCCAAGGTCCACATCTCCAACAGCTGAATCCACTGATTTCTGCTTGATACGAAACGTGATGGACAGAGTCGGATTTCCTAGTCTTATTTGACGGAATTGATGAGGAAGGAGGGCCAATAAAGACAGAAGAGTGCGGGTCTCACATTTGAAGCGTCTCATTCCAAGTCGGTGTCTCGGTATTGCTAATAGCCTGTGTTTCTTGAATTTTGACACCCTTGACGTGGATCTCTACATAGATTGCACTTGGTCGATCCTTCAGCAAGCTTGCATCCCATTCAGCGGCTCCAACTATGTGAAGGGCGGGGTTATCACGAGAAAGGACCGATCGACGATAAGCTACGCACTATGCACAGTGTAGAAATGATGCCCCTTGAAAGACATGCGTGATTAGCAGAGGGGGTTGAGATGATTAGTGGGTGATTTGACAGTCGGCATCTTGCGTAGTGGTGGTTGTAGGCTGTTGTAAGCAGGTAAGGTTGCTGCACCTGGTTGCCGCCGGCCTCGCTGTTTGTTCATGAAATGGTCATTGCATCCGCGTCAACAACTTCAAAGACGCGCTGACAACCTGGCGCCCGCTCAGCATTTTTCAAGATTCAGAATTCCATACTCTCGTCTGGTTTCAGCTGACGGTTGTCGGAGCATCTTGCAATTCCTCTGCATCGTCCTCTTGAACCTTCTCCTCGCCTGTCTAACACGAGTAGAAAGCTCAAGCAAAGCATTCAAAGCCATATACTCCAGCGGCGTTGAATGCTCAGTCACAGTCGATGAGACATCGGCGCCAGGGACCATGCGGAAGTGCCACGTCCAACTTTCAATCAAAACCAAAGAGACCTTCGATGCCACCATGATGATCCAGATCCCCTTAACCGCCCCGCTTATAGAACCCTCGGCACGGCTCCTAGCAGGTTTCCCTTGTATCAATCTTGATACCATCGACTCGCGATGATAGTATCCACAGCTCCCTACCAACAGATTTGGTCAGCACCCCGTCGGCGTTTGCGGTGAACCTCTTAGCGAAGCTGGCGTGTGGAGCTCCGAGACTTGAGCACCTTCATCGTTGGTAAGAATGCAAGAACGTGTCTGTGCCTCGTCATAGCTGATCAGCGATAACACTTTCTCATAGGCAAATGCACCGTAAAATGTCCAAAATTGATTGCTACCATGCATACAAAATCCACCCTCGGGACACACTACGTCTTACTGGGGCTCATCATCTTCTTGTCTTCTGTAAGCACCTGTGGGTGCCACATTTCACGCCAAAGCAGCATTTATTTGATTCATGGGGAGAAGCTCGAGCACTTTAGCTTGATGCTCCTTGCAATTGAAACATCTGCCGCTCAAAGGATGATGTCAGTCCCCGAAACAACTATACATAGCAGCGGCAGGCGCGACGGCATTCTACATCGGATGATTCTCCGAGGCACTGCGACGTCCCAGAAGCCGGCTATAAGTGAACATAGTCGGCTTCAAGAGCACTTGTACCGCGATGCGGCGGTAAACCCAAGCTCATCACTTGCAAGGGCGTTTCATGGCCGACGACCCACATGTATGTGCCTTGTTGAAACGCCTCGAACTGTCTACTGACCAGTGATATCTCCAATTAGAACGGTGACGAGTACGGCACATCCGGGCATGCAGTCATGGAATTTGACTGAGCAGTGCCAAGTGGGCTCACTGTGGTGCCTGCTTTGGCAGTCCAACGATCACTGCCACCCAGATTCGGGGTTAGATTTGATCCGCGCTCCGCAAGATGCCGTAGAGCGCCGGAGCGGCGGTGGCGAGATCCAGTCGAATCCATGACCCCGCAGACCTATCTTCATGGAAAGCACTCGATGGGATCACCAGAGACGCTAAAAAAATCTTGACTATGCGCCGGCAAGGCTCTGGCAATCTTGTATGTCAGAATTACAGGGTCCTTTGGCGCAAATTCGGCGAAGTTGGCGGTAATAGTCACGTGGTCTCCGGCTAACTTTGTCGGAACATTTTGGTGTTGATGTATGCTTAACTGCCAGGACCGATGGAGATCGAGCACCTCGGGTACTTGACTGATGTATGATTCGCTCTCTAGCGCTCGCCAAGATGGATACATATAACTACTCTTTCAAACGGCCCTCGCTTCCGACGTAACGCCTTCAACTGTGCCATGGACAATCGCATTTCGCTCGACATCGTCCAGGGCCCTGGCCGTCGCTCCTCGAGGAGGATCAGCGCGCCAACCATCCAAGTCGACGAGGCGCCACCGCGCACGTCCCGCAACTCCCACCAATCCAACCGCTACTCCATTGAGCTGCCACGCATGGGCTCAGGCGGACTCGGGGCGGGGAACAGCGAAGACTCGATCCTGCAGGTCCCGCGACGGCAGTCGCGATTCATGCGGCGCTTCTCCGGGGAGCTGCCGCCTCTCCCTGGGGTAGTGCCCACCTCGGAGCGCGATCTCAGCGACTACGATGCATACAACGCGGACACCAAGAGCGCGCGGTCGTCGATGACAGCTCACGAAGGCATCACGAACGAGGTTGCACTGGCGATGCAGGTCGTGAACGTCGAAGCTTCCATTGACAACTACGGTGGCCAGGCACCGGAGGAGCCCAATGCTAACAAGACTACGGCCCCGCCCAAGGAGCAGGATGATGACTACGTCGTGACATGGGACGGACCTAATGACCCCACGAACCCGAAGAATTGGTCAGTCAGGCGAAAGTATATCTTATCGTTCTTGTGCTGCCTGTGCACGTTGAATGTGTACGTCCCAACATTTTGAACTCGATTATATTTCCTTACGACTCAATCCAGAGGCTTCGCATCTTCGGCACCAACGTCTGCCATTGGGTTCATCGCGGCGGACTTCCACGTTGCACCCGAAATCAGTGACCTCATCAGTATGTATTCACTCGTCCATTTCGCCCACCGCACTACTGACTCGCATTCCTCCAGCATCTCTTTTCCTCGTTGGCTTCATCGCCGGCCCAACCATCTGGGGCCCTGGCTCCGAGCTCGTGGGACGCCAACTCGTCTACCGCGTCTCCATGGTCTGCTACACGCTCATCATCCTCGGCCAGGCGCTCGCGCCGAACATCGAGGTCATGCTCGTCACGCGCTTCTTCGCCGGCGTCTTCGCCTCCGCGCCGCTCACGAACTCGGGCGGCGTGCTCGTCGACATCTGGGACCCCGCCACGCGCGGTCACGCCGTCGCCATCTTCGCGGCGTGCGTCGCGCTCGGCCCGGTGTGCGGCCCGTTCGTGGGCGGCTTCGTCGCGACGAGCGCGCTCGGCTGGCGCTGGGTGTTCTGGCTCGTGATGATCGTGTCCACGGTCGTCACCGCCGCCGTGGGGCTCATCATGCCCGAGACCTTCGCGCCCGTGCTCCTGCAGCGCAAGGCCGTGCGCCTGCGCGCGGAGAACCCCGTCGAGAACGCGAAGCTGTACGCGGAGCACGAGAAGCACGACTGGTCGTTCAAGGGCGTCGTGCACCGCACGTTCCTGCGCCCGTTCATCATGCTGTACAAGGAGCCGATCCTCGTGCTCACGACGCTCTACCTCTCGTTCATCTACGGGCTGCTCTACGCGCTCTTCGAGGCGGTCCCCATCGTGTTCGTCGAGGAGCGCGGGTTCTCTCTCGGCAAGAACGGGCTCATCTTCATCGCGTTCGGCCTCGGCGCCGTCGGCGGCTCTGCGATCAACTTCTACTACTCCCTGCAGTACGCGAAGCTCATTCCCCGCTGGAAGGGCTTCCCGCCGCCGGAGGAGCGTCTGTACGGCGCGATGATCGCCGGGCCCGCCCTGATCATCGGGGCGTTCTGGTTCGGGTGGACGGGCAACTACCCCCAGATCCACTGGATATGGCCCGCGCTCGCGCTGATCTTCATCGGTCTGGCGGTCAGCTTGATCTTCGTCTCGCTGCTCGCGTACCTCGTCGACTGCTACCTGTAAGTCGCCCCCACACTCCTATCCTTGCTTACGCTGACAGGCTGTTTAGCATGTACAGCGCCTCGGCCCTCGCGGCGAACGTGATGTGCCGCTCCGCGATCGCCGCCGCCTTCCCGCTGTTCGTCGTGCAGATGTACAAAGCGCTCGGCGTGAACTGGGCGTCGACGCTCGTGGGGTGCATCGCGATCCTGCTCGCGCCCGTGCCCTTCCTGTTCTTCAAGTACGGCGCGCGCATCCGCGCGGGGTGCACGTTCTCGCCGTGCATCGACCTCCGCATCGCGAAGCAGCTCGCGATGGAGGACGCAGCGGCCGCGGAGAAGGAGAAGGGCCTCACGGAAGTCTAATTGCTCAGCTTAACTTAACTTATATACGATATACGTCTAGGTGCACGGTTTTTATGCCCAAGTCAACGCTCGCTGCTCAACACATACATACATTGTAATATCTGCAGATCCATATTATTATTATTGGTGGCTACACTACTTAATCACGCGGCGTGAAGCGCCATGCTCCCCTCTAGATAGCAACACGAAATGGACGGTATTTAAAACACACGGATCGCATGATACGGCAAAAAGAGAGAGGTGTTGCTGCGAGAGCGTGGTTCCAAAGATTGAAGAGAAGTGTTGGATAGGCGCGGGACACGGTATGCATTAGTAAAAGGCGAATGCATATGGTGTTTGTTCCGCTCCCCACTTCCAATGTAACGAGTGGCCGTCCTAGCACATCAAGCGCGTTTTCGAATTTAGTTCGAGGGAAGGGTGACGCCGTCACGTGATGGTCCCCCCGTCCTCTTGTTTCTGCTTCAAGTGCCTGTGGCATATCCCGTCCGCGCCACCGCATCATCTTGGACAGCTACGTCCACAGAAATAAGCGGAGTTATCTGCTCGTGAAACGGCCAGAAATAGTCTGCATTATTAGCACAAGCACTGGTCGAGCTGGCTGTTTGAGATGACATCACCGGCGCATAGTAACCGCCCCCTCGCCTATCTAGGCTATTCCCATCCCCATCCAGGATGGCACGGACCTGGAGCACCCGCCGGCGTATAATTGGATTTTCACAGCCATCGAGGGGCCGCTCCGTGGGCGATCTCCGAGCCAGGCTGGCGCTAAGGCACCCGGAGTTATCAATGATAATATCAAACGCGTTGCTGTGCGGTCACGCGTACGCGTCCCCCCTCGCGTCTGCGATCTGCTTCTCATTTCAAAGTGGTGCTCATATGATCGAGCTACTCGCCTGGGCTTGATTGATAGATCACGACAGCTGCATATGCTACCCCTATCGCGTCTTGCGATCTGCTTTGAATTTCAAAGTGGTGTTCATATGATTCAACTAGGCTCGTCTGGACCTGCAACTGATAGATCGCGGCCATCCATGATGGCTTCGCGATGTATGTCTCCTGAATCACGGTCGCGAGGTGATGCAGCCAAAATACCACTAAACCATCTGCGCAGACCACAGCACCACCCCTATCAGCTACTCCTCATCCTCCCCGAAATCCCCCTCCCCCCCGCCACCCCCGCCGTCCTCCCCATCATACCCATCACACACGCGCCACAAATCGTTCCCCAGCTCCTTCATCTCGTCCCGATCCAGCCCGCCCGCCGCGCCCGCGCCGAGGTTCGCCTCGACGAAGGTCGCGTGCCGCCTGAACAGCGCGGCGGTGCGCGGGATCGTCGAGAGCGAGGTGAAGAGCGGGACTGCGCGTGCGCGTTTTTCGGGGGCGGTGGGGGGGAAGATGGGGGGGAATGAAGAGGGTATTGGGTAGAGGGGCGCGTGCGTGCTAGACTGTGTATTAGGATCCGAGATCGCTGGTTGTGTGTATAGACTCACGAGAGGAGGAAGGGCTCCCGCAGGTGGTACTCCGCCCGCCATGTGTTATATGCTGTCGTTTGCGGGAGGCTGAACCCGCGCGCCACGTCGCGCGTCGCGAACTCCAGGTCAGATCCCGCCTCGCTGCTGTCGAGCGAGGAGAAGTTGAATAGTCTGCTGTCAGGATTAAGAGCAGAGCGGCCGCTGAGCTCGGCGAAGCGCGTGGTGCCGCGCCAGGTCAGGTGCGAGGCGAAGCCCGCCAGGTCCTCGCGGCCCGCGCGCAGCCTAGATGCCTGGTCAACAAATCGTCTTCACCCGTCGCAGATAAGATAGCGAACCTGAGAGGCAGCGTGGCGCTTTCGATGTGCGCGGAGAGCAGCGCCGAGGTGTGGTATATGTCTTCCGTCTGCATCCATCAGCGCGGGAGCTCGCGGATGGGTGGGGCACGCACATTTAGCTGCACGCCGTCGAGCGTCTTGGGCCAGGTCGAAGGCGACTGGAGGGGCACGCTGAGCGGGACGAGCTCGTGCAGGCTGCGCAGGACCAGCGCGTCATTCAAGGCTTTTCTTCGGCCGCGGTGCTGCCAATTTGCGAGTCAGCCCGAACTCAAACACACACGAATAGCCAAGCGGGACGCACGTCGTCGACGTCCAGCGGCGCCGCGAGCGCGTCCGAGAGGAGGGGAAACGCGAGGAGCGAGAGCTTCGCGTACTCGTCGCGCAGCGCCGCGAGCAGCGCGGCGGTGAAGCCCCCTGCCGCCGGCGTGTCAAAGGCGAGCTGCACGCCCTGCAGCGCGTCGCACTCCTCCGCGAACGCGCGCACGGCGTCGTCCATCACGTCCGTGTCCTGTCGCCCTCATTAGCCCCAATCTGGGCCTTGGGATCATGGGCGTACCTCGTCGAACCGGCGGAACAGGGCCCTGCCGTCCTCCCAATCGCCCTCCTTGTCCTCCCAATCGGCGATGTCGGGCAGCTTCTGCACGGTCTTGGGCGGGTAGTACAGCCTGTTGAAGTCCGACCAGTAGCGGACAGCTGGCGCGTCATCGCCATCGTCATTTGCGAGATCGGCCTCGTCGCTGTCGAGCTTGTCGTGGTAGGGGCTCTTTGCGATGGCAGGCTGGCGGTACTCGACGACGTCGCCGTTCCTGCGATCGTCAGCTCGGTTTGCGGAGCGACGGAGATAGCACGTACCAGAGATTGCTCCCAGTATCATCATCCTGACCGCTGTCATCCTGGCTGAGGAGATCCTTGGACAGGGTTCCAAAATTGGCTGCGGTTAAGCTGCCGCGGGGCCCTGCGGTAGATGATGCAACGACGCACCCTTTCGATTAAACACGAGCAGGCGCGGACAGAGAAGGGGCTCCCCCTGGGGCCCGATGAGTAAGCGGGGATATGAGTGCTGCCAGATCACACACCTTGCCCGCAACGGTTTCGCGAAATGAGATGGCGTGGTCCACGAGCGGCTCGTCGCCGTCGTCGCCGTAGGTGAAGTAGGCCTCCTGCGTGTTCCAGAAGTGGGTGCCGGTGTAGTTGGCGAGCGGCCCCGCCTGGATGTAGAGGATCTCGCGCATGGTGCAGGACGGAGCTACGGGCGAGCTGTGTCCATCTTTTTTACGAGAGCGCACCGGCTCGCCGCTAGCCGCCGCCGGGAACCTCGCAACTGGCGCCGCACGATGGCATCATTGCCTCATCGGGCTAAAACGTCCTCCTTTGACCATCACGGGTGATGGCAGAAAACGCCCCAACCCCGTCCCGAAACCCTCGCAGAAGGGGATAACCATGCAGCTACGATCTCCACACTGATGCTCTGACAGCGCGCAGCCGGGGGAGATGCGGCGAGTCCTTATAGCTCGATTGACTGCACCGTAGAAGCCCGAATCCCCTCCCGGCCTCCACCAACATGTCGAGTCCGAATCCCAACAAGCGCTTCTCCGTCGAGCTGCGAGGGCTGGGATCGTCCAAGGCCGAGAGCACGCCCCCGCGCGTCATGCGCCAGACCACCTTCCCGCCCACCTCCGCCAAGATGAAGCGCCAGAGCCTCGCCCCGTCCCTCGCGCCCTCCGCGGCGCCCTCGATCAGCGAGAGCGAGTACCTCCCGCGCATCAACCGCGCCTCGCGCTTCTCCATCGACGTGCGCGGGCTCTACCCGTCGTCCGTGTGGCGCGGCGGCGAGCCCGGCAGCGCGCGCTCGTCCGTCACCATGCTCGACCCCGCCGAGGTCGAGAGCGAGATCGCGCACGTCGAGCGCGCGCTCGACACGTATGCGGGCTCGGACCCCCCGATGGCGACGATCGAGAAGACGCAGCCGCCGCCGGGCGAGCAGGTCGACCCGAATATCGTCACCTGGGACGGCCCCGACGACCCGAAGAACCCGAAGAACTGGTCGACGGGGTACCGGTACTTCCTCTCCATGGTCGCCTGTGTGACTACCCTCAACGTGTACGTGCATACCTTCATCCTCGTTAACGGCTAGCTGACGCTTGCTGTGCAGTGGTTTCGCCTCGTCCGCTCCGACGTCCGCGGCGCCTTACATCGCTGCGCACTTTGGCGTGTCGCTTGAGATTACCGACCTCGTCAGTAAGTACCTCCATCCCCTTGCTCCTTTCCAAACCTGATCCCTCCCTTAGCATCCGTCTTCCTCATCGGCTTCATCGCCGGCCCGATAATATGGGGCCCCGGCTCCGAGCTCATGGGCCGCCAGATCGTCTTCCGCGTGTCGATGGTCATCTACACGCTCTTCATCCTCGGGCAGGCGCTCGCGCCGAACATCTCCACGCTCCTCATCACGCGCTTCGTCTCGGGCGTGTTCGCCGCCGCGCCGCTCACGAACTGCACGGGCGTGCTCGTCGACATCTGGGACCCCGCGCGCAGGGGGCACGCCGTCGCGATCTTCGCCGCGTGCGTCTTCATCGGCCCCGTCTGCGGGCCCATCGTCGGCGGCTTGTGAGTGCCTTCCCCTTTCCCCTTTCCCCTTTCCCCCCGCCCGACCCGAACTGACGCATCCTCGTTTGCAGCGTCGCATCGAGCCACCTCGGCTGGCGCTGGGTCTTCTGGATCATCGCGATGATGTCGAGCGTGGTCACCGTCGCCGTGGCCATCGGCATGCCCGAGACCTACGCGCCCGTCCTCCTGCAGCGCAAAGCCCGCGCCCTGCGCGCCGCCGACCCCGTCGCCAACGCCGAGCTCTACGGCGAGCACGAGCGCCAGGACTGGACGCCGAAGGGCGTCCTCCAGCGCACGCTCTACCGCCCGTTCACTATGCTGCGCCGCGAGCCGATCCTCGTGCTCACGACCGTGTACCTCTCCTTCGTCTACGGGCTGCTCTACGCGCTCTTCCAGGCGGTCCCGATCGTGTTCGCGGAGGAGCGCGGGTTCGGCGACGGGCAGACGGGGATGACGTTCATCGCGATCGGCGTCGGCGCGTGCGTCGGCGCCATTGGGAGCTTCCGCTTTTCGGTGCGGTATGCGGGCCTGATTGGGAAGTGGCACGGGTTCCCGCCGCCGGAGGAAAGGCTGATGGGCGCGATGATCGCGGGCCCGGCGCTGGTGGTGGGGAGCTTCTGGTTCGGGTGGGCGGGGAACAACCCGCACCTGCACTGGATCGTGCCGTGCATCGGCCTCGCGTGGATCGGGTTCAGCGTCAGCCTCATCTTCGTCAGCCTGCTCGCGTACCTCGTCGACACCTACCTGTGAGCCCCCCCTTCCCCTCTCCTTGTTTTGTGTTTGTGCTGACGACGGGGACAGGATGTACAGCGCGTCAGCACTCGCGGCGAACGTGATCTTCCGCTCCGCGGTCGGCGCGGCGTTCCCTTTGTTCACGGTGCAGATGTTCCGCGCGCTCGGCGTCGGGTGGGCGTGCACGCTCGTCGGGCTCGTCGCGCTGCTGCTCACGCCGTGCCCGTTCCTCTTCTACAAGTTCGGCCCGCGCATCCGCGCGGGGAGCACGTTCGCGCCGTGCATCGACCTCATGATCGCGAAGAAGATGGCGGACGCGCGGCAGCAGGCGATGGTCGAGGCCGCGATTGCCGCGGGGAAGAACAAGGATGCGGACGCGGATTCGGTGATGAAGCCGCGCTCGCTGAACGATGAGCGGGTGTAGACGCCTGGCGGACTTTTTCTTTGGTTTTGGATCTACATTAATTACGGTTACGCTTACGAGCTTGCGCACATCATCCTAACTTATTAAACCCATCTGTATTTATTACATTGCACGACCACCTTTACGACGTAGTACGGCTGTTTGTTCTGTGTACGCAATTTTAAAATGACAAGGACGCTGTTTGACCATGCGATGGTGTTGCCTGGCTGGATTCTGAGCCGGTGTTGTGAGTACATTTGTTTGTGTGCTGTGAATTCGATACGGTCAGCACGTCCCAGTTTGAGATGGCTTCACCTGCAGCAGTCTCTAGACTCTCTACTGGTGGTCTATAGAATCCAATTTTGAGAGCACATACTCCGCCAGATTTTGAGAAGTGGACCTTGCTAAATCACAATTCATATCTCAAAATGTAGCGGCCACCAGGACAATATGGGGAGACCAGTTCAGCGGCGGTGGTATTGGCATCCCCGTGGAACATTTATTTCATCTTTGTTGAGACATCACTGAATTTGATTGGATAGCGGGATATACGACGATGAGTAAATGTGTTACCGTGTACTTGGCGTGAGCAGCCAGTTGGCGGGGGGGTTACCGCCCCTAGCTTGTTGCTCGATCCATCTGTTGCGTCCTCGCTGTCCTATCTCTTCCATCCACTGGACTAATAACGCTCCGTAATTGAAAGGCCCAGATCTTCGAGCAAAATTGTACGGTTGCAAATTCGGTGGATCCCAATGTTCATGACCTGCCCCCAGTACGTCAGTAAGGGGGACTGTGTCCGCATATGCCTGAGCATATGAACAGCGATGGCAGACGACGACGTATAGACTCCCGACGCGAACAAGCGTGGCCCGAAAAGCGGGATAGGAGTGGGAACACTTGGGGGGGTAGAAGGCCAACACCTCAATCCTTCCAACGTAACCAGATTCATTTTCCAAAAGCCATGCCATGTCACCCGGAAATCCTCTCCAGCCATTCCATTCTGTATAGCGTTCCCAGTCAGTGCTCCAGGGATTGTGGAGGTCTTCGGTACTGAGACCCGCAAACTCTTCGCCGTACACTCGGCATAGTTCCCGACTCTTTGAGGACAGAGGACAGTCTGGTGTTAGAGGCAAATTGGGCAAGAATATAGGTGCCTGCAACCACTTTAGCTCAAAGCTGAAAGAAAGATTGGTTACGATCTCACATTGCTGCTACAGATAGGTGCAGGGTCGTTGTGGAGGATTTTCGGTTCCGAAGATCCCGAGGGGCATACTTCCACGTTGCCAGGTACAAAATCAATGAGAGCCAGCTCGCCAAAAATGTTGCCAACCAATGCGAGACCTTGCTCATCATCAAGATCCAATTTCGCGATCGCCCATAATGCCGAAAGCTCTTCACGGACATTGGCAGCACAATCCATGATTTTCGTGTGCACCGAATCCGGCGCATCGTTATCGGCACTAGAGAGGGCCATAGAGATCAGACTTGCGACCTGTCGATCGTCTGTCGACCTAACGAGTCCGGTCCACATTATCAACTTTCCCGAGGGCCCCACAGCGGCTGCTTGGGACGGAGCTGACTGTTCGAATTCCCATGCGCAATTTGTCGCCAAAGGTTCGATTTTGCAATTGCAGACTGGTTTTCCTTCGAGCTCGAAAGTCGCGGTTACTCGCATGATTTGCATCGCGTCGTCCTCGCCCACAACCAAGAAACATTGCTCTTCAGGGCCCGAAAATGACGGGCTTAGTGCAGTGGCCGTCCAAGCAAAGAATGGCATGCCGGCCGAATGCAAAAGGCACGGCAGTCTAGCACCTTTTGGCAAGCTGTAGATGTAGACATCGAAACGTCCGATAGCAATGATCAGCTCTTGCCAAATTGTGACGCACAACGGGGCTCCCTGTAAAGGTGAATTGAAATGAGGAAAACACTATTGGAATTGATTTACCTGATGATCGTCATTGGGGTCGAGTGCCAAAGGATACCCTTGTGCATTTTCCTCTTGCCAATTGATGACATGCAGCTGATTAGTATCGCGATATCGAGCGCACCATAAAAGGTTGTCGGTCAGGAGGGCAACATGCACAGCTCCCTGGAACTCTTTCAAAGGCTTGAGAGTGGTGTGATTCGACGATACGCCAAGCTCAAGTTTCAAGAGATGTATGGAATAGGCTCTGTAGTGATTTTTACAATGCGTTAGCTGGTCGAAAGAACGGTCCACTCACGGGTGACCTAGCCCCAGTGCTACGATAACACAACTCGACTGTGCGCGGGTCTTCCCGGTATGAACAGGGCCCGGCAGATTCCATGTCGATACCGGTTTTGTGTCACCCTGCAGAACCTGCGAGATATTCCAACAGGATATCACACTGGAGTGATTGTCTGAGCTGGCAACCAGCATCCACTGGCTAAGGACTATGCACGTCCAAGTGACACAACGCGGAAGGTCGAGGCGGACGATCTTACGCGGTCTGAGTGTCCCGGCGTCGAGATCCTCGTCAAATCGCGTCATTCGTGAGACCAGTGCTTCGACCTGCCCCGCGGTCAGGGCCCCGAGGTTGTGGAAGTAATTGCCCGAGACTGTTTCGTTTTGGTGTTCTTTCAACAGCTTTAGCCATACCACTTTAGCTTTGGTGGCTCGATGCAGAATTCTACAAGTCTAAGTTTCAAGGATAGTGAGCTTTGATGCCTCGATTTCGGATGATAATAAAGGCAGGAAGACCTTCCGAAAACTAAAGATTTCCCTTATTTCGAGGTACAGCAGGAATTCTAAGATAATTTCTTCGCCAAGATGTGTGATCAATAGATTGTTCATTGGCACGAAAATGGTGGTAGAGAGGGGTTAGCCGGAGCAAGGTCGATACTGATTGATGTCGTCGTGATATCGTTGCGATACTTGCTCGCTAATGATCCCGTAAGCACCCGTGCGTCAATTCAGTCATGGCACCCCCTTCGACGACAAAATTTGGCCATCGCATCCACTGGCAACAAACTGGCAAGCGAAACATATCTCAGTTGATAATCTTACGCTAACTAGGACAGGTTCAACGGTGATAGTCCATCCGAAGTATTGGCATCAACTCAAATATTCTAGCTGTAGGGAAAAGAGAGCTTGATTAAAATAAAATACAAGTCGCGTTAGGAAGTCAATCAAACCTGAATAATTGTTCGAGTGCAGGACTGCCCCCTCGCTCCCTCTGTTCGTGCTATCGGTTGTGTTGAAACATTTCGTTTTCCTCACACATCGAATCCCAGAAGATGTATTGGTAGTGCCATGCCCCCGATCGGCAGATATTACTTGAATATGAAACAATGTCCTCCTCTCTGGAACATTCGTGATGATAGCCAGGCATGAACAAGCCAGCGGCAGGCAGTCGACAGGTTTGGAAGTGATCACAGCGCTGGTAGATGATGGTACAGAGGACCCCGACGCGAACGAGCGTAGCCAGAGCGACAAGATGATAGGCCAATACTTCAACCTTGGCGATCAATCCTGATCCGTTTTCGAGCAACCAGTGCAAGTCACCGGGAAAATTCCTCCCCAGCTCCTGCGCCGCTTAAAACGATCCCATTCGTTGCTCCAGATTCGTTGCTCCAGAGACGTGTTGTTGCCAGGACTTCAGTAGGAAGGCCTACTAGGTCTTGCTCTGTCGACAGTCGGTAATAAGCTGATCCGGCGTGCGTGATCTTTGTCTGCATCGTGGATATTGCCTGAAAATATTGATTGACCAATTTAGTGATGGCTAGAGTGACGAATCAGCGTTCGAGCTCACGCTGAAGTGAGATCGGGTGGCGTCCGAGTTCCTCTGTAGGTGAGGTCCAATGGCACAGACCTCGGGCTCTCCAGGTACATAGTCCACGAGGGCTAATTCTCCAAAGATATTTCCCACTACCACCAGACCTTGCTCGTCGTCGAAATCTATCTGCGAGAAACCCCACAAAGCAGGCAACTTGTCTGCACTATCAGATCCACAGTCGACATGGATCGCTCTGGTAATATCTGAATCCTCCGAATGCGTTGCAATGGATAGCGACACCGGGGCCATGGATGGCGAAGCCCTTCAGAGCTTGCCGATGTAATCGGGCCGCGTCACCCGCCCTGTGGAGCGCCCTAAAGCTGGGTTGTGGGCCGGCTTGGCGAAACACCAAGAATCAGGATATATCAATGATTCCAACTTACACAGGAAGGAACTCCCGGGGGCAGCTGCATTGGGAGTTGATATATGCAATATATGCATGCATGTAGTTTCGCCCACGATCAGGAAGCACCGCCGCTCAGGTGTAGAAATCGAGCCCATTTCTGTAGCCGTCCAGACACGGAAAGGAGAATTCCACGAATAGACGGTGCGCGGGGGCGTAGAGGCGGTGGGCAATGTGAAGACCTCGACAGCCTTGCGATATATAGCGATGATGTAGCCCTGCTACAGAATGGTGCTCAGCGGGGCTCCCTAACGCGATGATTAGCGCGAGGAAATTCTGATAAACAATTTCACCACCTTGGAACTGAGCTTGAGGGACAGCGGGTATACATGTCCTTCTCGCCAATGTATAACATGCAACTGGTGGTGATCAATATAGCGAGCGCAGCAGAGGAGGTCATCGGTCAGAAGGGTGACATGCACCGCTCCGTCAAGATAGCACATCCGTGTGAATATGGCGCGATGCGGTGCCGCAGCTTGCTCAAGTTTCAATATGTGCGTAGACCATGATCTATGAGAGTTTCAGTACCAAGGTACAGGCTAGGGAAGGCTGCACGCCTACGGTCGGCCAAGACCAAGGGCTATAATAACAACATCTGACTGCGCGTGTGTCTTTCCGGTATGGACAGGCCCAGGTAGGTGGCAACATGCTGCTATTTCTGTGGCACCACCGAGGACATCTGCGATATTCCAGCAGGATAGCACACCAGAGTGGTCGTCGGAGCTGGCTACTAGCATCCAAAGGCTGGAAACCATACATGTCCATGTTGCGCATCGAGGAATATCCAAGCGAATGATTTTGCGTGATTGCAGTGTCCCCGCTTCCCAGTCCCTTGTAAAACGCGTCCTCCAGGACACAAAAGCCTCCAACTGCCTTCCGTCCAATTCAGCATAGTCCTCCAAAGCACGGGGCGAGTGCAGTTGGTGTTGATGTACTTTAAGCAGACCAAATCACAAGGTCTTAGATTTTGTTAACGCACAGAGAAATCTGCAAGTCTATGTGGTCGTGACTTTCAGCACGGTCCAGACAAGATCTAGAATTGGGCATGCATGGCAGACCTTCCGAAGACGCAGAACATCCTCGATCTCTAGGTATTTGAGGATTTCTAAAAGAGAGCCCGTGTCCAGGCCTAAGATTGAGAGCATTGGTGATAGGAGTATAAGTATAGGAGGAATGAAAAATGAAACTAAGCTGGACAGGCGTTTGGCGGGGGGCCACGTGGCAGAGTTCGATCTCGGAATGGGAATAAGTGAATTGCTGCTTGTCGCGTTTGGTTTGCGACGACGAGGACGTCGCCGACATCGTTCATCGCGGCGTCAAGCCACTCTCCTTCGCCGGTCTCCTGGTCGCTAATCTGATGTTGACCGACGCTCCAGCTCCTCAGCCAGCTGCAGCCGCTTCCGACACCTCTTCGGCGCCTGTGCATTCTACTTCTGCATTGTCAGACCCTCTGCGCGTTTCCGCGATCTATCTTCTGTCAAAAGCTCATGATCTGCCATGCTCTACGGCCGCACAAGCATTTTTTCAACTTGTAAAACCGACCGCGCGCTTCCAGCTGGCTCTTGACGCGTTGTTACCGCTGCTCAGCACGTCCGAAACCGAAGTCAGTATTCTTCCATCAACTCGCATCCGATGAACTCAACATCTCGAAGCTGACTGGTGTTATGTGTGGACAGCTATCACAAAGAATTCTCGTTTCCTTTATCATGTATTCACTCTACGCATTGTACCCAATCTCGATCAACCCCTTCAAGACTGTATTGTTTTCGACATTTGTTCAGGAGAAAGACATCGCGGTGAAAACATCTGGTGGCGACGAAGGAAGTTCTGTCAGCAAGAATGAACAGCTTGTCTGGGCTCTTTGGAAAATCCTCAAGGGAGATGGGGAGGACGTCGGTGACCTCAGCTCTCATGGCAGTACTCTGCTGACTTGCCACCTCAGCTTGGCCCTCACTCTCCTAACGCACTTGCGAATTTGCCCCTTCCGTCTGAATTAAGACCCTCTAACTTATCACTAGATGAACACAATTATACCTCTGAACCTAATATACACTATGCGTGAGTTGCTCTGAATCTCTCCACATCAAGAACTACGACTGAACAAGCCTGCAGAGATGCACCATTTGCTTCATCCTCGAATGGGTCAGGTTTGCCGCCCGCTGAAGAGAGAAAAGTGCACCCCGAAGAAGACGCGGAAAATGAGTCGATTGCTCAGGCCATGGCGCTCCTGCTCGCCGCCCGCGAGCGCGTCCTCACGCTGTCCGAACAGCGCGTTAGTACCCCCAGTCCCCACCTGCTTTCGCAACTCACGCATTCATCTATGCAGATTCTCAAGCCCGCCATCCCGGACCTCATCTCGCCACTTATGATCACCTCGCTCGATCTCACACCGCTCATCGCGCACAACCCCACGCTCGCGCACCCGCTGCTCATCGCGCTGCTAACACACCCGCAACTCAATGCCCAGTCACAGAATCCGAAAGAACCCACACGACTGAATGTCTCAGCATATCTCGACGTCCTGAAGCACATGCCCCCCACGCTGCCCTCCTTCGACCTCCTCGGGCGGCTGCTGCGCGACCCCACTTCCGTGCCCTGGTCCTCTATGCCCAGCGGCGGCGAAGGGGAAAGCGGGACCACGACCGTGGCTGACCTGGTGCGTGAAGAGGTCCTGGGCCGCTTCATACACGAGGGTATCAATTGGCTCGACAAGGCAGAGCAGGAGGAGAAGGACGGGCTCATCGCGGACGACAGGTTTGCCAAGGGAGTGCAGAATGTATGTAGCTTTCCAGCCTGTGCCCCGCGCGTCGCGAGCTTGTGTTGATATGATTCGATTCTTAGCTTTGCAGATTCTACACGTCCCTGCTGAAGATGGGTATTCTGGATGCATCCTCGGACGCGGACTCAACGGAGATGCGGCACTTCGCACTCCGGAACTCGCATTTTGAGGAGGCGGGGAAGCTGTTTCGAGTACTTGGGGCGGGTGGTGCATACTGATGTGTTTGGTTTGTCGATGGCGCTGAATGCCATTGGCCCACAAACGGGCTGGGGAATGCCCAAATTGATAGCGTGCGCATGTTTATGCAGCATACATGCCCTTTCTCGTCGGCGTTGTATATTTGCGGACTCTGCCATGTCGCACTCTCGATATACAGCGAATACATTGATCATTTTTTGATAGTACACAATACAACACCATATAATCATACTCGGTTTTGACGTGGTAGCAACATCAGTCACCCTGCGATCCTCTACTGCTGCAAATTCGCCTGGAACTTGACGGCGTCCTTCGCAGGCGCGACCTGGAGTGGCTTGACAGTCGGCGCGCCGATAGCCTTGGCGAGACGGTCGGAGAGGCTCTGGTCGACTGCAGCCCAAACGGAAACTACAAACGCGCGACCTCGTCAATACTCGACAATACAAGGTTATATGGGGTCAACTCACGCTGCCTCGCCCTGATCTCGGCGCTCTTGACACCACCGAAGTGTGCAGCGAGGTTGTTGACGAGCGCCTCGCGCGCTGCGTCGTCGAAGACGTTCTGGTAGAGCGCACGGGGCTGCTCAAAGTCGACTATCCGCGGATCATCAGGAAATACCCAAATCGGGTCAGAAATAGCACTCACGCTCGGTGACCTGGCTCAGATCCCTGTAGGCGCCGCCGATGAACGCCTCGTGCCTCTGTTGCCTGGCGCGTCCGTCAACCGTGGTCTCATGGGCCTTGTACGAGAGCGGGGAGATCGTGCTCTGGTAGTTCGGGCGCGCGCCCTGGTTGTCGAACGCCATGAAGCCGTCGCGCTGGAAGTTGGCGACCTTGACGATGGGCGCGTTGACCGGCAGCTGCTGGTAGTTGACGCCGAGACGGTGGCGGTGGGTGTCGGGGTAGGAGAAGAGACGCGACTGGAGGACGGGGTCGGCGGAGGGCTCGATGAAGGGGACGAGGTGAGAGGGCGAGAACGCGGCCTGCTCGATCTCGGCGAAGTAGTTCTGGACGTTCTCGTTGAGCGTGAGCTTGCCGACGGGGCGGAGCGGATACTCCTTGTGCGACCAGACTTTGGTGAGGTCGAGGACGTTGTAGCGGAACTGCTCAGCCTGCTCGGGGGTCATCGTTTGCTACATTCGGATACATCAGTGAGTGCAGAACTTTGAGTGAAGGAGAGAACGGATGCTTACCACGTAGACGTCCCAGACAGGGAACTTGCCCTCCTCGATGGTGTTGAAGAGCGACTCAATACCGTACTCGGGGTTGGCACCGGCAAGCTCTCCCGCCTTCGCGTTGCTGAGAGTCTTGAAGCCTCCCTGCTTGCGAAGGTGGAGCTGGGTGTACACGAAAGAACCGTCTTCCTTAACCCACTTGAACGTGTGTCCACTGTATCCGTGCATGTTGTGGTAACCATCGGGAGTACCACGGTCAGAGAACAGGATCATGACCTGGTGGATACTCTCCGGGTTCTGGCTGAGGTAGTCCCAGAACGCATCGGCATCCTTCAAGTGCGTCTGCGGGTCGCGCTTTTGGGTGTGGATGAAGTGCGGGAACTTGGCGGGGTCGCGGATGAAGAAGACGGGCGTGTTGTTGAACACCCAGTCCCAGTTGCCCTGCTCGGTCCTGAGCTTGATGGCGAACCCACGGGGATCGCGAGCGGTATCGGGAGAACCGCTCTCACCACCGACAGTGGAGAAACGAACGGTGGCGCGGACCTTCTTGCCTACGGATGTGAGCAAGGGGTTGGAGGTGATATCGGACAAGTCATGAGTGACTTCGAAGACACCATGGGCACCAGCACCTACGAGCAGCGAGCGATTAGATGGAGATGATGTGAGATTTGGAAAGATCTACGCACCCCTAGCGTGCACAACTCGCTCAGGAATACGCTCTCTGTCGAAGTGAGCGAGGAGATCGATATGGTGGAAATCTGATTGGACGATGATTAAGGGCCGAACTCTCGATTAGATTAGATGCGCGCTTACCCTGGAGGAGGAGGGGACCATTGACGCCCACGCGCTGAGCGGCATAGGGCTCATTGACGGGAGCTCCGCTGGAGGTGGTGTATGTAGCACCGTCCTTGTTCTCGTGAACTTGCTTGGAAGGCATGGCTGTAGATATCAAAGGAAGAAATCTGCGATTACAAGGGAGCAATGTCGAGCTTATATACCAACGAAAGAGTGGCGTGATCAGGAGGCGGGTAATCGACTGCTCGATGACTGGGCATATTGGAGCGATGCCATTGGCTGGACGACTCTGACGTCAGATTATCTTGCGATTGTGCGGGCCCCTGCCACCGCCCATTTTCCGATGGAACGGACAGCGACAGATCCAAGCGGGAATAAGACGAGGATCAAGGCTGATCAAGGTGACAAAGGTCGATCACATGCGCGTGCCCCTGCCAATCGCGGAACCCCCCTCCAGATATGGGGTCACGAGGAGGGCCAACATGCTGCGGCCGTACAGATAGACCTCTCGGATCCCAGGGTAGGGGCTGGAAAGAAGTGCGGTGCATCAAGAACTTGTCCCAACATGACACTGACAGTCGCAATCTGAGGCTACAGAGTAAGTCGGGGTCCCAATGTTTTTGAGATCTTCCCACCACTTGGTATCCCCATTGTTTCAAAAGTTGTGAATGTTCTGGAAGTCGGGCCAAAAATATACCATAGCTTTGTCAAGTAGAGTGCCACAACGGAACATGGGATGCAGTGGTGGATCGGGATGAAGTAGGACCCTGGTCTATGCTATCAGAGGCCATTTTAAAATTTGCCCATTTCTGGGTCGTGATGTCGGGATGACGAATCGCGGGTTTCGCCGATTTGGTGTCGGGATCGTGAAATAACGTCAATTTTTTCGGTTTGGTGTCGGGATGATGATATGGCCTCGAAAAAACCCTCAGAAATTGTCACTATCACCAGAGACAGCTTCCAGGTGCTCCGAAACGATGGGTTTGGGCGAATTAGAGGGTATTATAAAGGTCAAATTGTGAAACTATCAAGATTACTAGTCACGTCTGCTGTAGGTATACGAAGTTGTGCTACCAAGGCTTCAGCAACATGTCGAGGGACATTCTTGTAGATCCGCCCTTTATTAATCCATTCAGACGCGTCGAATGGGATGTCGCGTTCGAGGTCATCAACAGCCGGCATAGGTATAAGAGGTCCAAGGGTGTGGAGTAGTTGTGACAATGGTGGGACGTGATGTGTAGGCTGCATACAAATTTACAAATTTACCGTGAATTACCAATTCTAGTATCCTACGTTCATAAATAATGGTTTGAAGTCCAAGTTTTCCCGAAGCCACCGCCACCAACTGCCGCCAGTCTGCCCTCGTCGCCACCACACCCATCACCCCGGCCGGCCCGGAGGTGGCGTGGGTGGTGTCGGGATACTGATACAGCCCGTTCCCCCCGGGGCAGTACATGTCGGGATAACGATCTAGGTTCGGTGGCCATATAGCCTTTTGGTGTCGGGATGAAATACGGCCTTCGAGCGACTTTTGGCCATTTGGTGTCGGGATGATGGATCGGGGTCAATGGGGATAGACCAGGGTCCTGATGAAGTCTTTTACAGCCCACGTGGCAGTCCTCACCAATCAGATTCAGAGTCCGGGTCCGAGACCTCGCTACTCGCCAACTTCGACCAACAACCCCACAAGGCTGGCCCCGTGCGGTTCCACCTCCTAGATCTGGGATCATAATCACCCGAGAGGCTTCAATCAGCTCGAATTTCAGGCACACAAAATGGTCAACTTGGATAGAGTGAACAATGTTGAGGTGAGATTCCGGAACACTGCATAGTCGTCGATATCATAATTTGGCGATGTCTCTGTGCTCACGAAGTAGACAGCTCATTTCCTTCAATTCCATGAGGAGCTATCTATCGAGGGTCAGTAAGGAGCCTCCTGATTTTTACTTTCAACATCTCCTCCGGGGATGGATAAAGTTCGTGGCTCCGCTCACGCCTTCCAACATCGGTGACATATCACGTCTCAAATGCGTCCAGGATGCCGATGAACCACTCATGACACGCATCCCTCGCACCGTATTTGAGCTGCTGTATGCAATAGCTCTCGTCGATATGGACGATGACCAGTATTCCGAAAACTCTTTATCACTCTACAGCAGCGCATGGCCGACCCTCTGGATTTGGGTGCAATACATTTATCCCATCCACCATTCTCTCCTTCAACAAAAAAATGCTACGATGAATTTCATCCATCACGCGACATTTGGGGTGCGGTACAATCTGTTTCTAGGCACCCTCATGAAATTCGTCCACAATTCTACTTTGCCAACCTTCGCCGATATCATGGACGCTGACCCCAAAATATCATCTATGATGGCAGATATGTGGATGAGAGAGGGTCTAGACAAGTACAAAGTGCATGGCTTCCAATCGGCGGGGTTCACTGACAAATTCGGTGCACGACCAATATTCCTGGAACATGTTGTTTCGGCATGTGGGTCAGCAGAGGGGATCATAAACATCATTTGCCAACGCCTCAGACGCAATCTCGGACACTCGTCGCGGAGCTATCGCGAGATCCAATGCGAATTGCGCTTTTTGTACTCGCACATATCTCAAGATGAGCCGTCCCCGCTCGTCTCCCCGATGTGCGGGTCCCCTCGACTCGCGATCACGCTGATGCAAGTCCTGTCTCACGTTGTATCGAAAGCATACAAAAGCGAAACGTCAATTCGAGATTGGCTAATGTGTTCCTGTGTCGCCTTCGTCCCCAGGATCACCGAGCGCTCTCCGGTGATCTATCAAATTATCGTGGATATCATTAACCATGATTTTATACCTCTGCTTCTGCGCTCTATCGCTCTGGTACAAAGCACATCCAAAATGCACGAGGCATTCGTCCAGTGCGTTATCTCCACGGTCAAAGGAGTATTTTGCCCAGCTATCGTGCACCGCGAGATCGCATTTCTCATGGAACGCTCCTTCTCTATCGTCGCCAAGGCGTCATCCAAAGTCCAGCCACCTGCCCGCAGCCATGCGCAGATCAAAAGCTCCTTTGAAGAACTTCGAGATCTGATAGCGCGCGGAGGCGAATACAAGGAATACAGAAAAGGGGATAATCGGTCAATTCTGTATTGTGGGAATGGCATGGTGAATAATCTCAGGCTTCGCAGCTGCAATTTTAGGATACCTAACAGTTCCAACAGTGTGACAAACCCACCAAGGTCCATAGATGTTCTGGGTGTCAGATTCTATTTTACTGCAGTCGAAAGTGCCAAAAAGAGCACTGGCTTAGCCACAAGATTTTCTGCATTGACATGAGAGGGAGGATCAGAGGTAAGCTCTTAGCACCAGTATAATTGATTGTAAGAAGCCACGCTAATTGGGCCACGCAGATCTCGTGGATCTATCGTTCCCAAGCTTGCACTATCTAACATTCCTGTTTGCCAAGGAGCTCACAGATAATCATAGCGAATTGTTGGCGTCACTTGTAAATCACTCCGGTGCTATGTGGAGGACGCCAAGCACGATGTCAATTCTCTGCCTGGATTTTGCGCGGCTCACAGGCGGCAAGTCAACCGTCAGGCTGTTGGACTCAAACTCCAAAAACTCCGTATTCCCTTTCCAGGATAATGATCTCCTTCACAAAGAGTGGTGTAAATCGCTTTCCCGGCCCACCGGAAAGGTCTTCCCGTTTGTGGTGTCAATTTCTCGAGGCATACCCGGCGATACGCAGCTCATGACCGCAACAGTCCATATGCAGAACCATACTCTCAGTGACGTGGGGGTGCGCTGGCTTCATTGGCAATGAAAGCATGTGGTAGGTATGGGTTGGAGGGTGTTACATTTTGAAGCATGGGTCAGTCATGCCTGGCTACAACTGTTAACCAAATCCTCAACTGCAATTTGGTGGCTTTACTATCAACAGTGTCCACAGAAGAAGATTGAGATATGAAAAATAGTTGACCGACGTGAGGAACGCCAAACGACCTAGGCTAGCGATGTCGGATTCCATACGACCCCCCAACCGTGTTCCTGCGCTTCTGCTTCGTCGGTTTCCACGGGATGTGGGCTGGTAGGGTATCGTGCCGCGATCGTGCAGAAACTCTCTTCTGGCTCGATAGACATGTCTTATCCTCGGACCGCCTGTTGATGAGGCGCAGAGAGCCAGGAGACAGAGGGATGCGGAGCAGTGAGCGCGCAGAGCACACGGATTGCGTGTAGAGCGATTTAACGGGGGACCTGGTGGTAGTGCTCTCCGCATCGCCATGGTCGACGCCAGTCGGGCTGAACCTCGCGTTACCCATTCGCAAGAAAGAAAAGGTCGGTCGCCGGGAAGCAGGCTCTGGCGAAAGCCGCTTTGGTGTGCTTGGCGGCGCTGCGGGCGGTTGGATGAGAATTTGTGATAATAAACCTGTCCTGACTAGATAATCGTCGACGGCCTAGCGAATCGTGTTAGAAATATTCCGCACGGTCGAAAATCCCGCTGAGGCAAATAACATTACCATTTGGGCAGCGTTGGGCTGCTTGTGAGGGTGATCTTCCCAGTAGTCTCTTCCTTGCTGCCATGCAGAGGCTAGGTGGCTTTGAAGTCTTCGGGCGCTTTCGAGGTCTTGGGAATAGGGCGACATCGAAAGTGAGGCCAGAGAGGATTCCGGCGAGCATTATGACGCTGCTGATTAGAGCGTATTTGCTGTGGAATATTTTCAGGTTTCAAAATCCACAGCAGCTCGCGTCACTGTTTGTGTGGATACAAGCGTGGCGTGGTAGTGGCGTGGTAGTGGAAAATCAAAGCGCCGCTGCCGCCACCCACAAAGTGGTTCGGCAGATTCAGAATATGAAATCGATCGGAAATGATGTTCGCCGAACCACAACCGCGAACACAAACCGTGAATTTGGCGGTGCCACAGCGGCCCACGTGCACGTCCTCGTGGCGCGATAATCAAGGTGTTCCGTTTCCTAGCGTCACCCACTGTTGCTCCCAACCAATTCTCAACGCCTCTACCTTTCTGTTCAACATTTGTCTGCCATAATCTCTGGACTGGCTCCATATTTCTGCATACTGTTCATCATACATACACTGGTGATAGACTCTTCACAGGCGCACAAAGGGCTGCCACCACAAAGCAAGCATTGGCAAAGTGATCGGGGCAGTAGCAAAGCGATCAGGGCAGAGGCAGGTGGGGTAGAGGACTCGGGAGAGCATACAAAGCGAAACTCTACAGGTATATTAGGCTTATATGTGTATCTATATGGCCTCCAATCCACACAATCTCCTTCACCTTCATCATATCTGACTCAGGGCGCGACATGTCAGTGCCCGATGTTATCAGTCAGATAAGCCGTCTGGCTACCTGCCAAAAGTGTGGCTGCCCTATGGGCCCATTCCGGACCCACGAAGGGAGCTCTGCAACGAATGCTGACTGTAGAGGCATGGTCGTGCAAACTGTGAGTGATGTTGTGGCGAATAATTGTTACCATTTGCTGATATCAATGACAGTGCACTGGCAGAACATGTTTCTATACTAGCTATCACACCCAAGCCTTTGTATACACTGATTCTCAGGAGCTTGTCTCGCGTTTACATGATCGTGAAGCCAAGCGGCCCGTCCCTCCTCAAAGACAACTACGACTTGCTCCTCCTCGGCCTCCTCCTCCAGAGACTGGCACGTTCTTGCGCTGCGCAAATCAGTGCTTGACAAAGTCCAAGACTCCAAAACACGCCAACAAACTCTGTGTCTCCCAGTTATGTTCAGATTGTTGCGCCAAAGCCGCTCGGGATGCAGAGACAGCAAGAGTGGAGCGTGAAGCCTGCAAGGTTCATCACCAGCCCTCTGTTTCGGGAGCCCCATCCCATACTTCACAGCACTCCACAGCAGAAACCCATGGCGTCTCACTGCCACTGTCTCAGGAGTCTGCGTCTCATCAGATACCTCCATCTACCCCTCTCGAGACTCGTATCACATCACAACACCGGTCAATTTCTCCGGAGCCTGGACCATCTCAGAGGAGGTCAAATGGACGTTCAGGCCTTGCACGACCTCTTCCACCAAGCTGGGCGGCTAGCTATCGTGCAGCCGAAGATGCACAGTCTCAACGAGAATCGCTCAAAGCCAAGAGCCACCGTCTTGCGGAGGATCAGAAGAAGACTGTGGAGCTTGTTCTGTATCATTCAGTGAGTTAAACAACGCAGTACATCAACTTGTGCTAATAATCTATATAGGAAGACCAACCACCTGTCATTCTTGACCATCGTGTTGACACGTACCCAAACCTGTGTGTTACTGACCTCAAGTATCTGGCACAGTTCGGTGTGGCTGAAGACTCATGGATTGACATTTTCATGGATGGTACCTTCAAAACCTTTCGCACCGGTGCTGGGGGGATTACAACTGTTGAAAGGGGTCGCCAACTCTTGATTCGCTTGCGACGGTCCGCTCTCGAGGAGCTTCCAATTGCGAGGTGCCCTGGGATTGATTCACTGATCACAAGGCAATCGAAAGGCCGTTCAAGAGGTTCAAAGCGTGCCGCAGATGCGGTGATCTCTCCAATGAAAGATGCAAAGCAACCTGTCACAAATTTCCATTTTCCTTATATTTTACACTATTTTATATCATACTC
This sequence comes from Athelia sp. TMB, assembly GCA_014898675.1. Classification (NCBI taxonomy): domain Eukaryota; kingdom Fungi; phylum Basidiomycota; class Agaricomycetes; order Atheliales; family Atheliaceae; genus Athelia; species Athelia sp. TMB. The sequence continues at coordinate 28,842 of JACXVL010000415.1, read as the reverse complement.
TATCGCATACAGCGTAGACGTATTCTTATCACGGTCTCAGTTACATACTTCAACCGTGGGAACCTGTACAGTTCACATACTAGTTCACCATTGGATCTATTGATCATTAGATTAGATACCTCGGTTATACCTTGGGGATCAAGGATCTATCAAGGAGATACTTTGCAACACCAGTGCTCCGTATCATGGTCATTTGACCTGTTCCACATGGGCATTAGATATCAGGGATTAACGCCATTGGTCCAGCTCTTGATATGAGCACACGCTGTCGTAGTTATTCCATTTGGACATAGGATATAGCACGTAGCACTATGTATATATAGAGGCATGACTGCAGGACGATTCCTCAGTCTAATTCACTTCGTTAAAGACTAAGGTCTCAGCTCTCTCAAGCAGTCTTGATCTATCTCTATCACTATCGATCTATTCACACCCTTTGTCCGATTATATTTTGGTGAGTAACTAGCAGAGACTGTTACACAACCCCGGATGTCCAGCGAATACCAATCTCGACACTCACAGCAATCAAATGTCCACTTCACCATGTCCTCGTCGCCCGACATCGAATTTCCCGAGCCATCTGAGCCACTACCCGCATCACATCCACCTGCTTCGTTGAAAAGGTCACAAAAGAATCTACCAGTCAGTACCCAGTCGAAGTACAAAGGGAAGGGAAGGAAGCACCGCCAGTGGCCTGACAACTTCTATGTCTGCGAGGTCGTTGATGGTTTGCGCGAGGTCAAGGAGATGAAGGATCGAAACAAGAAGAGCAAGCTGGAGGATAACTTCAAGGCAGTCTTTGGTGTGCCTTACAAGAAGACGTCCGAGTGGAAGTATAGGGGCTGGATTGACTCTGACGACAAGGTTCTTCAAGATATCATTGCCGGTTTTGTTGCACAGGGAAGCAATGATGGGGCTCTCTGGACCAAGTTCAAGGAGGCATCTGAGCAACACCGTGCAGTATTAGAGAAGAAGAAAGCCCACAACGACCTTGACAGCTCAAGTGGCACAGAGTCAGACCCAGGTGCTGGTCCCTTCGAGCCTTCCCACTATCCAGATTACTTGGACTTGTCCGACTCCAACAGTAGTCCTTCTGATGATTCTGATGGTGATCTTTCCGACATTCTATGCTTCTTCTGTGACGAGCCCCTGCCAACTCGACCAACTCAAGCTTTGCTGGATCAAGCATCTGCTCTCGAGTTATTGACTAAACCTGATCCTATGCCGCATAATCCACGACGGCGGACCGCCTCAACATTTACGATATATCAGGACTACTGTGCGCGCCACCGCATGGAGCGAGAGGAGTTGCCATTTGCACATCTTGAGGGATGGCCAGAGACACCTGATTTATCTGCACTGTTTGATCGTGTTGTGGCGCTCCGTCACCAGCTAGATCCCAACATATTGGCTACCAGTCACAACGAGTTTTTTTCAAGGACTGTGAAGCGGTTCGCCAATGTGCAGACTTCGCACATACATGGGATCGGTAACTTTCGGGGCCATGGAGCAGGATAGTATGTGCTTTCCTTCGAGTTCCTTTAAATTTCTCTTACTGATGAGTCGTTCAATTCAGCTATGGTAATGAGGGTGCTGCGATTTTAGCAGTAACACTTCAGTTCCTATTTCCCGAAGAGCGACTCCCAGCCAACCAACCACTCCCATATGCAATCTTTTTGCGCGAGGTTCTTGGACGCGAAGCTGCTCGGCAACTAATTCAGCAAGATTTAGGCTTGAGCCCAGAAAAGGCTGCACGTACTCTGCAGTCTTCCGAGAGGTATGGAACCATGCTTCACCCAGGCGATGGTGATACACCAGCACTTGATGCTGTGATTACCAAAATTGCAAAGCAGAAACAAGAGTCGCAAGGCAGTTCTATCAAGCAAGAGATCTCTGATGGGGAATGGCTTTTCGGGGACGGTTACAAGGTCCACAATGATGGTGTTATTGAAATTTTAGATTAGAGTAGTAAATACAACTAATTGACGACTCCCAAGAGATCTTCTCGTGGTATGCTATAAGGTTTCCTCCCTCGCTTCAATAGATCCTGCTTAATTAAGCGGTTACGACGCTTAATCATCTCATCCAGAAAGAAATCGTAGCGATCTGCCTGCATCTCCCGGACGATTGCCGAATACCCTCCAAACCAGGCATTAGTTTGCTCTGCTGCAGACGAATTGAATCGCCACTCTCCACCTTCGGTACGGAGCTCTGGCCAATTGTATGGATTGCAATGTAGTTGGCACTGCACATCACTTTCCTTGTGCTTACACTTGAAGTGGAAGACATCCACAGGAAGTGCACATTCATCGAAGTAATGGCGGAAGTAAGCTTCATCGTTGGCCAGCATAGCCCGAATACGGCAATTATTGTCATGCCAGAGGAAAGTTGGTAGTGATGCTTTGGTCGGGAAAAGCTTCATCCAGAATTCCTGAGTATTTGGAACCGTTAGCCTGAGAGTGTTTTGCGCAGTGCTGTAACATACCCGGACACCATTCGGAGCTTCCGATCCATAAAATGTAGCACGCCCAAGGATGATACCACAGGAACCTGTTGGAATATGAGGTTGCGAGAGCCTTTTGAGGCCAGACGAGAGACGAGTGTCGGAACGAGGCGCACGTGATGCGATACGCAGATACAAGTTTATTTTCACGATCGCTCTTTCCTTCAGTCGTACATCTCCGCGTGCACCGACTGAAGGTAAGAGTATCCACCTACTTATATTTATTCACTCATACTTATTGCATTACCGTAGACACTGCGTGTTCTTTTCAGGTAATACAATTAGTCGTACATCTCCGCGTGCACCGACTGAAGACACTGCGTGTTCTTTTCAGTCTTCTCCGATTCTGATTCTCTCAGGTTCTGAAGCCCCGTTGCGCATTTACCTGCCCAACTAAACCTCGGAGAGAAGTCGAACATTACATAACTCCTATTCTTGACACCGGCGATCTCCTGCGGGCCCACATGTCGACCGATAAGGATGCTGTGACTTGCCCAGTCCTTCGGTCCGCCGCAGTATGGCCACTTTGGAAAATGCGTATCCGAAGCAAGTTCGATGCCGCCAACGTGACCGGTTTTCCCTACGGGGAAGTTCCGCACTACTCGTCGCAGGTCGCACACACCTCCTCATCTGCCTCCATCTACCCGTCCATCTACCCGTCCATCAGCGCTCAAGTCTCGAGCTCGCGGGACACCTGGGAAGCCCGCGATCGGAAGGCGATCAGCATCATCCAAGACCACCTCGAGGACAATCTCGCGCTTGAGTTCGGCGATGCGAAAACGTCGCAGATCCTGATGTCTGCCCTCATCCTAAAATTCGAGGGCACGAACACAGGACCACGGGCATTCCTTGCATTCAAGGCCATGGTGGATGAGCGCTGGGATGGAAAGGAGGACATTGCCGCGGTTGTCTCACGTCTCCGTGTCTGTCAGCAGACACTCACCTCACTTGGTTTCCCACTCGACAACACGATCTACGCTTTCATCCTCCTCTACACACTCCCAGACACGCCCGAAAACGCCCAGCTCTGGTCGCTGATCACAAGCAGCGTCGCCAAAAACGATGTTCTCACTTTTGCGCACGTTGAAGCTCATTTCGCCACAAACGCGCTTGTCCGCGCCGCTGGCCAGCCTCTCAACACCGCGGCCTCGACCTCTGAGTCAGCTCTCAGTGCCGCCCCATCGCGCTCGTCTCACACGGCCTCGTCTCGCTCGTCGCAGCCGCCTAAGTCCTGCTCCAGGCATCCGGGAAGCACCTCACATAACTCGGAAGACTGTTTCGTGCTGAAGAAGGAGGAAAAGGAGAGGAAATTCAAGGGGAAGGCAAAAGCGCACAGCGCACAAGAGGATGGGTCAGACTCTGATGAAAATGGAGAGACGGCGGGAGCGGCTATGTACGGACATGTACAAGTATCCCAGAAATCCAAAAACCTCATTTCTGCTTATACCGTGTCTGTTCCCCAGCACCACGGGCATGCTCTCCTCGACTCCGGTGCCTCCTCAACCATGGTACCACATGCTGAGTGGTTCGAGCCGAACTCGTTGACAGCACTTGAGCCACCACGTCCCATCGGTTTCGGGGACTCGTCCAAAGTCTTTGCCGTGGCCATGGGCACCATACGTTTGGAGACAAAGACGTCCACCATTCGACTCACTGAAGTACTCCTCGTGCCCGACTTCACGGTGTCCCTTGTATCCGTCAGTAAACTAGCCAAGCATGGGCTCTTGTCACAGTTCGCGTTTGGCACTGCGAAGGTCTGCAATGCAGAGACCGGGAAGATTGTCCTTCGGGCTACACAGAAAGGAGGGGTCTATCGACTCATGGCCCAGGCCGTCTCGTTCGCGAAGGAGTCTGCACACGCCGTCATGGACATTAATGTCATGCACCGCCGTTTCGGGCACTTGAATTTTCAGTCCCTCACGCGGATGGTAAATCGTGGGCAGCTCCAGGGGGTCGAACGTCTGTCGGGGACTCCGATCTTTTGTGAACCATGCCACCTTGGGAAGCACAAGCAGCTCTCCCTCAAGACCCCCAGGCAACGAGCCACTCGCCCATTTCAACTTATCCATTGCGATATTGGTGGCCCTGTTACTCCCGCTTCACGCAGTGGGAGCATCTACTGGATCACTTTCATTTGCGACTACCTCGAGCATCCATGGATATACTTCCTAAAGCGCAAGAGCGAAGCGCAGGAGCGATACAACCAATTCAAGGTTGACGCTCGCGAGTACTACAAAGCCGAGGTTGGATCGTTCTCGTTCTCAGCGAACTTCATCGATTTCTTTCGCACCGACGGCGCCCCCGAGCTCGCATCTGGCGACACTGGCTCAGAGGCTTTCAAGGACCAGCTCCGTGCGGAGGGCACATTCCACGAGATCAGTGCTGCGGATACACAATCGCAAAACGGTGTAGCCGAGCGAATGAATCAAACACTATGCTACAATGCCACCACCATGCTCATTGCGTCTGGCCTCCCGAAATCCTTCTGGGCTGAGGCCATGGCCACAGCTACATTCCTCATCGCTCGTCGACCCGCCTCCAGTAACGGAGGGCACTCACCTTACGGGAAAATGACTGGACGCCGTGTCGATCCATCACTCTGGAAGCCATTTGGCTGCCCCGCATATGCACACATCTTCAAGAAGCATCGGGACGGGAAGTTCGGGAACAAGGCCCGCAAGTGCATCATGCTTGGCTATGCCCCGAACATGAAAGCCTATCGCCTATTTGATGTGCTTAGCAAGAAGATATTTGCCAGTCGTCACGTCACATTCAATGAAGATGGGAAAGTTGACTGCTCAATATTCCCTGCTGCCGAAAACGAACACGACCCGACGCAGGGTCAGTGGGAGGATCTGTTGCGCACACACCGAGCGCTTGATCAACATGATCCAAGCGCCTCACACCTCGAAAGCAGTGGGAGCAAGGGTGTCAGCGCAAACGACTCTGATAGTGATAGCGACGATGGTGATGACTACCACTTGCCGGCTGATGACCCACCTGCTCCCCACTCATCCCTCATTGATCCTGCGGCCGACGGTCCTGGTGACTCTATTTCGACACGCCCAGCTCGGATACCTCATTCATCGCGTATACCACGCAGGGTAACACCAGTGCCGACAGTCCAACCTCCTTCAGCATCGCAAGTCGAAAATCCAACTTATGTTAAAGTTGAACCAACTCCAACACCAGCTCCCGTGCCAGTCAAACCACCTGCCAGAGTGTCAAGGCCTGTGCCGCCGCCACGGACACGTCAGTCCTTGGGGCCTCCACCGAGCCCTCCGCAGCTCCGTGGTGGTCACCCGCCAGCTGTGACCATCGCAAATGTCCGACGCACCTCAAATCGCATACGGACTCCAGCTGCTATCAATGCAAACTGGCAAGCCGCGACTGACAAGGCAGCTGAACATCAGGCAAACCTAAGAGCAAAACGCGCTGAGCGCGCAGCTCCTGCAGCACCAACCCCAGCTCAGCAGGTCCCGGAGAACCTTGATTCTGTATTGGAGACCCTCCTGGAGCAAGACGAACCCGATGCTGAGGTGGACGTCACGGAAGCCGCTTTTGCATTTCTAGCAGGGATACCAAATCCTGATGGTGCACGGACCAACCCAGCTCCGGAAGACCTTCACGAAGCATTTTCTGGACCAGACGCAGCTAAATGGCGCGCAGCGCTAAGCGAGGAGCTCAAGGGACTCAATGACAACGATGTGTATGAAGTTGTTGCAATTCCCGAAGGCGTCACACCCATCACATCCAAACCGGTGATGAAAATCAAACTCGACAAGAATGGTGACATCGAGCGGTTCAAGCTTCGCATTGTTGCTCGTGGATTCAAGCAGAAGCACGGCGTAGACTACAGCGAGACGTTTGCCCCAGTGGCAAACCTCGAGTCGATCCGAATAATCTGCGCACTCGCTGCCAAATATGATCTCGAGCTGGACCAGATGGATGTCTCAACGGCATACCTAAATGGTGTCCTCGACGAGGACATCTACCTCTCTCCACCAACTGGTGTCCCCATTGCCAATGGCTTTTGCTGGAAGCTCAAGCGATCCCTGTACGGCCTTAAGCAGGCTGGACGCACCTGGAATCGGACCTTAGATAAGGCACTAATCGACCTCGGTTTCCAACGTCTTGATGCCGAAACCTGCCTCTACGTGTTCCGCAGTGACACCGGCAACATCTGTTTCCTAGTGGTATATGTCGATGATCTACTGCTCGCCGCCAGCACCAAGGTCTTCATGCGTGAGATAAAAGAGAAGCTCACTGGACGTTTCAAGATGCGAGACCTCGGCCCAGCATCATTCATCCTGGGCATTGAACTTGCACGCGACAGAGCCGCGCACACAATATCGCTTGGCCAGCGCCAGTATATCAATAAGGTCCTTGAGCGATGCGGCATGGAGGACTGCAATCCCTCACATACCCCAATGGCGACACATCCCCGAATCACAGCTGACGACCCCAACGAAAATGAGGTTCACCATCATCTTACCATCGGTACCAAGTCCGTATCATACTCCACCGTCGTCGGGTCCCTCATGTATGCCATGTTGGGCACACGTCCCGATCTCGCATACGTTGTCGGTGTCCTCGGACGTTACGCCTCCGCACCCAAGCTCTGCCACTGGGAAGTGGCAAAGCGAGCACTCCGATACCTGAAACATACCCGTGACATGGCCCTTTGTTTTCAGGGAAGTGACATTCACCTCGACATGGACTTCCACGGGTATTCTGATGCTGACTGGTGCGGAGACACCGACACCTCTCGCTCCACCTCTGGATTCGTCTTCATCAGCAACGGTGCCGCCATCGGATATTCTAGCAAGCGACAGACCATGGTTGCTCTCTCGTCCACCGAGTCAGAGTACGTGGGACTCAGCAACGCTGGCCAGCACCTCGCCTGGCTGCGGGCATTCTTTGAGGAAATCGGGCACCCACAGACAGGTCCGACCAGTCTCAGATGCGACAATCAGGCAGCTATCATTCTCACGAAGGACCCGCAATATCGAACACGCACCATGCATATCGAAAGGAAGTTCCATTTCATTCGAGACGATATTGTCGGGAAAGGGAAGGCTATCATCAGCTACATCCCTACCAAAGAGATGGTCGCCGACATCTTCACGAAGCCGCTGCCCGCTGCTGCTCACTGGAAGTTCACGAAGGCGATGGGCCTCAAAATGCCCTCGAGTGGGAGTGTTGGAATATGAGGTTGCGAGAGCCTTTTGAGGCCAGACGAGAGACGAGTGTCGGAACGAGGCGCACGTGATGCGATACGCAGATACAAGTTTATTTTCACGATCGCTCTTTCCTTCAGTCGTACATCTCCGCGTGCACCGACTGAAGGTAAGAGTATCCACCTACTTATATTTATTCACTCATACTTATTGCATTACCGTAGACACTGCGTGTTCTTTTCAGGTAATACAATTAGTCGTACATCTCCGCGTGCACCGACTGAAGACACTGCGTGTTCTTTTCAGTCTTCTCCGATTCTGATTCTCTCAGAACCAACACATAGCTGTTCATTATGGGTTCTCGACCTTCCAAGACGGGCACGTATCTTGCGATTACCAGTTTCCGGCTTTCCTTCGCAGGTGCCATCCTTATCAATGGGTGTATCATCATCATCGGGATGGAGCCCTGCGCCTTCACCAAGTTCACCACCATCTATGTCGGGAGGAATAGAGTCGCCCAAAGAGAGAGAATCCGACGCCATGATAATTCTGACTGTTTGAAAAATTCGAACACTCCGTCACGGAAACCTGTTAACTTAATGTATGCAGTTTAGCCTACCAGAGGGAGCAGTAAAGCTATCCATATGGTGCAGGCCACCCATGGTCATCTGACCATGCTTCCAACGCCTCGGTCGAGTCTCGGTAGAAGGGCGTGTTTGGTGGTCGTGCATTTTTGGATAAGAGGGACTGGATCCTCTTTAGATCTGAGATAAGAATGAGATGGTTAGATGCGATGGAGAATTACTTTAGTATGGTCGTGCAAGTTAATATGAGACAGGTAATTTAGGTAGTCTCTAGCCAGAGTCCACAAATAAGGTCTACCAGTTTAGAAGCGAATGCAATGCCAAGGGTAGAGTAAAGCAAAGATACAGAAAGTCGGTAGATGTGTACAGACAAATGAGAGAGATAGCGACAACGGGAAAACATCCAGTGAGAATGTGACAGGCCAAATCAAAAGAGAAAAGCTGGAGGTTATTCATCGCCGCCGTCGTGGTGGGTGTGGGGATCTGGCTCGACTACCAGCGGCGTCCTAACCACAGTGGGCGGTTCATGAGAGAGGCTGCTCGACCCAGCCTGGTTACCGTGATCAAGCTCTAGAGCATCCCAGGGCTGTTCGGCGGCGCCTGCTTCCCGAACACTCCCCGTCTCTCGTCCCATCACTCCAGCAAAGTTCAGATGTAGACGCGTCCTGATGCTATCCATCATCTGGAGTTCCATATATTTGGGCGGCCCTCCACCCCCCTCGTACGCAGGAAGCATGTCCTTTGCGTCGTCATCGGCACCACCTGCGCGTCGCCCACCTTCATCTGTGTCGGCCGCTCGAGTGCGCTGGCCTCGAGTATACGCTGAGGGGAGGGGCTCAAGGGATGGGTAAAGCATTTCGGGGGTGAGAGGATATCTCGCAGGAAGAACCCCGAAAGCTGGGAGGCCTGTCCGCGGCACGCTTTGAGGTCTACCCGTGTACGATGGGGAGGGTCCGGTTGAAGAGAAGAAACGTGTCAGGGGCTGATGGCGTTTTCGCAGTTGCACTGTCCTGGGTAGATAAAAAAACAAGGCATGGGTGATTGTAAAAACGCAAAGTGTTCGGCACTTACCTAAGGAGCAGAAAAGCAGCGAGGAGGACAATAGCAATGACTAGGAAAACCCATTCCAGGATCGACTGAACGCGACGATCAACTTTTAGATCGAATGATAGGGATCGAACAGTTACACACCTTTGACAAAGCTGTTCCATGTCCCTCCGTAGACGTGGGTTTCGTCAAACTGCTTGGTGCAGAGAAGAAGTTCGAGTTCGTGCTGGCAATAGTGCTGCTGGTCGTGGTCATGGAGCTTGTCACCGATGTGATGCTCGAAGTCGCCGTCGTTGTCGCAGCCGAGCGAACAGCCCTAGCCTCCAACTTCATTGCAAGCTGTGTTACTGGGTCAAAATATTGAAGGAGAACATGAGTGGAGGAGACGAGGAAGAGCCAAATGGGGGTCGCAAGATCCCTAACCTGCGCCCCTCTGAACGTCAGGTGCGCGCTTGACTGGCATCGCGGCCGGAGTGCGGCATCAGTTTTATATTTGTCTCACCACCACCGTCACTCGTGCTTATATCTTACTCTCTGTCCATGAGGCCATCATTTGCTGTATTCGGGGGCCGTTCGGCGTGGAAAGGTACTGAGCAAATACGCGAACCAAAAACTTGACTGAAACGCGTCTCCACGGTTGTGTAGGGCCTTTCTTCGTGGCATTCCCCAATCTGCGCGAGGCTGCATTGAACAACACAGCAATACAGACCAGAGCACGGGCCTGTACTATCCTTCCCAACTTTGTTGGGTGAGTCTTCGCCATCCAAGAAACGGTTTGCCGCGACTAATGATCGACTGTGACAGTGTGCGGTTTATGGTGCACAACGGGAAGGATTACTTGCCTGTCATCGTAACGCCTGACATGGTTGGACATAAGTTGGGGGAGTTCGCGCACACAAAGAAGAGGTTTACATACAAGTAAGTTCACTGGGCTGTCTGCTGTCAGGTCGCGCCGCTGATGCATTTTGCAGGGCGACTAAGAACAAGTAAACCATATACTCGTCCTACCACATTAATGCCATTAATATCACAATCGTCGTCTCTCGTCCATTCTAATGCAATGGTTGGACGTCGTTCACTTTTGCGTTGGACTTCTCGTGCCCGCACACACCTCAATCAAATCAAGGCAAATAGGTGCTTACTGTCAATGTTGAATGCGCGTATGAGTTGCCACTGGTGAGCCGTCAAAACGTTGCATACTTATCTATCAGCGGCTCCAAGTTAGGTTGTGATATACTATCAGCTCGGCCCTTCCACACTACATTCAAAATTTTAAGCGGACGAATGCAAGACCAAAGTGGTCCATGCCGGTTCTATCTATAATGCAACCAGCGGATTCCACACTGGATGCTCAAGTCCCCTACACGGCGACTGCTTTCGAATTCCAACCCCGATCCTGGAGTGAGCAACAAGGCAGTCATGAGTTGACGATGGCGTAGAGCCATTCCTCGAGGAACAACCACAACCACAGGGACCGCGTTAACCGTGAGACTCTGCCTAACCGTCTTGGACCACTCTTCGTGTAAATGCCGATTATTCGCAAAGGGACACAGAGCCTGATTATTTGAACCCTCGAAAATTGAAATTCTCTTCAAGCCCGTGGAGGTGTCGATGACATATGACAGCAGTAACATGGGCAACAAGTCTTTAGCTTTTCCAGCGCGAATCGCACTGTACCGACTGCATATGTTCGTAACATATTCGCGGTGTGTGGTCAATAGATCGTGCGCGACCTGGTATGCAAGGAAGCTGAGATCCGGGTAGGACAAATTCACGACATCTAGGCACATGCGATCAGTCCATCGCGCTGAGCGGAGAGTGGCCGAGCTCACTGGTCGGTCTATTCCGCATGGTCTGACACATTGTTTTGTGGACAGACCAGTTTGCTTTCTGACATTTCTTGCCGCAATACTGTGCAAGGGCGCAAGCTTTGCATTTGTACATCACTGGGAAATGGACGTTCCTGCACTATGCATGAGAAGGAATAAATTACTGTTGCAGGTGCAAGGTGCGTTGGGCGAACCTTGATATTTCCACACAGCATGACAGTCTCGCTAGTATTCCTTTTCTGCCTGTAGACATCTGTTTGCGTTTCAATCATCTCCAACAACTCAAGCCAATGGTCTCCAATTGACCCCGTTAAAGGTGCAATGCTGAGGTACCCTTGAACATCGGAGGCGGCACGTCGCATATAGAATAATATAGGTCGATGCACAAGATAGGAGGGAAATATATCGCGCAGTAGAGTTGTTGTTGCATTGATGAACGGTTGATAAATCTCGGAAAACTCTGGTTGAACAATCGACATAGACATCACGAGTTTTAATAGGAATCCCTGGCGAAGGAGATCACCGACTGCCTTGTGAGCGCAAGCCACACATAGCAAATGCTGCCTAATTGCGAATGTGCACAAGAGCAGAGAATCGCAGCGTTCTCTGGCTGGGGCTTGGCAAGACGGTGATAGTGTCAGAGACATCACACGCATTATCACCGGAGGAAGACGAGGGGATATGGACGCTGAATTCTGCAGCGTAATTGGAAATCTGCTCATTCGACCTGTTATGAAGAGTACATCCTCGACCAAGCAATCATGATCCGGCTTTGGTTGCCCAAGATTGAGCTCGATCCTCCGGCAAACGAGATCAACAACTGCGTCTGAGGACCCGCAAGCCGCAACGAGCATCTCTGCAAACCTCGCCTCTATCGTATAGGACGGCGTCCCCCATTTTCCTGACCGGAAGCCGAATAAACGGCGTTCGTCATACCCTTCTCCTATCCACATGGCTGCCATCATTTCTAGTGTCCCCGGAGTGTCGACGATCGCATCAGAGAGAGGATGGGAGGGCTTTTCGTGCGCGCAAAAGCTCAAGAAGTGAAATACGGCCATCTGCCGCTCCCTGAGTATCTTCGTGAACGGGGCACCACTGTCGCGAGCCTTAATATTGGATCTGTACAGGAGACGTAGCCACGTCCAGATGTTGGGCCATATAGTAACGACCTTAGTTATGAGGGTTCCCATTAGTGGGAGCTGGCAAACCGATTTTGCTAAGTGGACAAGAAGTGCAGGGACAACGTCCGGGACGTCGAAGTTGGATCCTGCGGCGTCTATGCTTGATGGGGTGAATGGGAGCACAAAATCGTACCACCCCTTCAGGAGGTATTCAAAGTATATATCGTTATCATCGATAGGACCTTCCACAATGAATTTCCTCATTTGAGAAGGTGTGATGAACTCCTGGGCCTGTTAGGGCATACACTGAGCACTCAACAGAATAAGATCTCGAGTCAAGACCACCTTTTTAGTTCCTACATTGGCCTTTGGGAGCCGGGTAGGGCTTGAGGTTGGTGTATAAACAAATGGCATGGTGGTCGTGTATCAAAGAGTGATCACTGCA
>JACXVL010000415.1:0-10295 GCA_014898675.1 Athelia sp. TMB | reverse complement strand
ACTAGTACCCTTTCCTTTCACACCACTCCCCCTCCCCATCTTTATACCCTCTAGTGCATTGCTGGCATGCACTTCATCCTGTTCTTTGACTCCTTGTTTTACTTTCATCAGATACGGTACATACCCCTCATCGCAATCCACCCTACTCTCGCTCACGATACCTACTTAGATCTTCCCCATACCCGGGTCTCGCATGCGGCACCACCCCACAACCACAACTACCCCCATTCATTCAAACCATTCACGTCTATACTTATTACACCACGCACGTATACTTATTGTTATCGCGACTTGCGCCTGTCCTGTATCGACGACTCCGTTTGATTGTAGCCCTACCCACCTTTCCTCGCTCTGTTCTAGTCCTGTTTTGATAGCTACACATACCCTTTCATTCTCGCAGTATATATATTACTATGCTTACAATATGCATGTCTATGAGATCTTTCTCCCGTCCTTATTGCGATGGACGCGTGCCCCCAACCTTCTCGACGCGTTACGTGCCCGGCCGAGGGGCTAGGAAAGAGGATCTCGTCCTCGTAACCTCCACTCCCGAGGAATGTGCAAATGATATGGCACTGGGCTTCTGCGCTCGGACAGTCACTGCTTGGATACCCGCTGCACGGTCGTGCAGACACGCCTTCTTTGCCACCTCTCTAACGAACTTCTCCAGCGTCAGATAAGAGCTTTCCTCGATATCCTGTCGAGTCAGATCGTCAAATGCCTCGCAAAGACTTGACGGGCACGCATGTACGCACTTTCGATAGATCCTTTACGAGCTGAGGATAATCCACCGGCCCCTCATGCGTCTTCTCGTGCCGATTGAGTGCACGGAGCTCCCGGGAGAGCCGCTCGTCCGCGCCCTCCTCGTAGAACACCAAATTGGTCATCACCCGCTGCTTCGCCTCGCGCTCCGGCGGGTTCACGCCAATCACCGCCGCCAGCACCAGATCGCGCACCTCCACCTTCTTCGATCGCGCTCCAGCCTCCCCCGCAGCGGTCGTGACCTCGATCGCGAACCCCCCCGCGAGGAGGATCTGCTTCGGCAGCTCAACCACCACGCGCACCGCCGCGCACGCCTCCCCCGCGAGTGCGAACGCCTCGGCCGTCACCGCGTCGGCGAGCCCATCCGCGCCCGCCCACGGCGCGATCCCCCGCGCGGCGACGAGCGCGGCGATCGCTTTCGCGAGGTGGCCGTAGTGCACGCTGTCGGCGACGTCGTCCGTCTCGCCGGCGCGATCAAGGAAGGCAGGACGGAGGTGGAGGAAGACGCTGATCTCCGCGGGCTGCGCGCGCGCTTTAGACCAGCAGTCCGCGCCGACGTTGGCGTGCACCTGGAGGCAATCCACGAAGACTGTGTCGGTGTCGCTCGGCGGAGGCATTTTTCTGATGGAGGTGTGCAGTACTGGAGTAAGTAGTAGTGGGAGCGACCGAGTGGCTAGATTAAACTCGGAAAGGGTATCATTATAGTCCGGCGAATCCAGAGAAATTGAGCTGGCTGTGAAATTGCTACTTACCGAGGATCGCTTCACCAGTCACGGGAAAGGTTCAAGTTGACCCATTTTTCATTTCTCATTGCGTCTATATGCGCACATCTTCTCAGATGCCAGAATTAAAAATGCAATTTTCATATCGTTTAAGTATCAAAATTATAGTCATGTATCTTAATCGAGGCACTTACCGCTTGCAAGAGCGTGCGCACAATCAAATGGACCCCACGGGCCATGGCCCAGTCAGATCGATGAAGGTTGTCCAATATTGTTGTGAGTTCCGTGCATATTCTCGATTGACGGCTCCTTCTAACTTAACAAATATTGAGGTGAGATGCTAGGGGCCTTTGTCAAAAGGTACCTCGTTCAATTTGCCAGATCCGAGGGCTCAGAGCTCAGATCCTGTGTTTGAGTATTGATCGCAAAATGATAGCTAAAAGTTTGCGCCCCGTGGCCATAGCTGTCTTCGATGTGGGTTATGGTCGATGATTGACATTGAATGAACTATCTTTCCCATACTCTTCGCCAGGACGATAACTTCCCAGCATTACTTCTTCGCACAGGATCCTGGTTTTGGAGTACGGGGGAGTTGAGGGCAGGGCTAAACGCGAGAAAAGGCCAGTGTATTTTCCTACAAATTGCAGCCATATTACGCCGACTCGTAGAAGGTTAATGCTTGTAAAGCCACCTAATATGAGGTAGTTTCCCGATTCCAGACGGTTCCTCGCTAGGTTGGTTCGACGCAGAAGTATGATAAGTGCATACCGCAAGTATCACCTGTGGCTCGGCTCGAATTGACCCAGGCAGCAAAACGAGGACGGGAAAGGCGAAGTCTATTGTAGCGGATCGTCCTAGAGGCATATTCGTCCACAGTGTGCGCCAGGCGTCGGTCGAGACGAAGCGAGGCGTGATCTCGCGCCGCATGTAGATGCCTTTCGCCAGACTTTCGATGCTGATTTCGACGGACATTTGCATGACGCGGTCCGACGGGTTATAATAGTTCAGTATGCAGAAGCATACACGATCCGTAATACCCCCAAACACTTTATTGGAGGTACATTGTTGCTTGTAGGCCTGGATATCCTCGGGAACCAAAGCCATACAGTCATGTGTAATCACCTGAGTAAGAAAGCGAAGTTCGGAGCTCGGAAATATGTCAATCTCTGGTTGTAAATTGTGTTTTTAGCGTTTTAGATGCACATAAGCAATAAAAGTGTACCTCGACCAAAAGAGCTCGTTCTTGGACATACTAAACCGTGCTGGTCAATCCAGTGCCTTTTCTGGCAAGTTTTGCTGCAGTATCGGGCCAACCTGCACCCGGAGCAAACGCGAAAACAATATCCATTATCCCACTCGGTGCACTGCAGCATAGATGAGGGCCTCGTACAGGAGCAGAATTCAAACCTCTCACTTGTGTGTTACAACAATCCAACGCAAGATAGCGCTCTGTGCCCCGGATCTTCGCCCATTGATCCACCCGGTCAACCAGCCAGAAAACCTCGGAATCGCGGCTCTCCTGTGGTTTCAAAGATATCATGTGCCTCGTTGGTGAGATATTCTTCTGCAAGGCCCGAAAAAAGGTTTTGTAGATAGAAAATCTGCCGATAATTTTAAGCAGTTGGTTGGATAGCGTTGCCAATTCTTCATCCTGGTTCGGTTCGCGGGTGATAGAGCCCTTCGCTAAAAGGGCGATTATGGTGCCATGATTCAGTTGGGAAGCACAGTGGTACTCGCGGCCTGTCATCGTGAGGTGTCTGGCGATGCCGATAAGCGGAAATTGCAAGAATTCTGACACCTCTTCCCGTTGTTGTGGTTTCCCATCGCACAGAAGTAGGATAAGCGCATCGACCATAGTCTCAACGAATGGGATGTCATGCGAAATTAGCGATTTACGCAGCAGCGCGGCCGCAGCCGGGGTTTTGTCAGACAGCTGAGCTATCACCAGACGCATATCCATTTTGAAACACGGCCAATCCGGTTCCACGGCTACCTGCGCTAAGTTATTTTTGAGGCGACAGAATAATATCTTGACTGTTTCCACACCGCCTTGGCATTGATCAATGATTTGCGGGAGGATGGGACCCGGTGCTGGATAATTGGCCCAGGTGCCAGTGTATGAGGCTGCTTTGAAGCCTAACAGGGTCGACGTATCGCGTCCTTGCTCGATCCAGATATTCGCCATCATTTTCTTGACGCCCTTCATATCTCCGACCAAGATGGACAGCGGAGTTGGCGGATTCGAGTAGACAAGGACAAATAGAATGCTGACCAGCAACTCGTAGGCGACTGAGCAGTTTTCTACTTCAGTCTCATTGTAAAGCAGCCATTTCGATACTTGGGTTTGTACATGAATCGTGCGCAACCATGTCCAGATGCTAGGCCAAATATCCAGTATCGCTGATGCTGCCGTTTCAACCTGCTGGCGGCTCCCTGTGAGCCTCAAACCAAACACTCTTAGCAGCGTTTGGACGTATACAGCGACAGGGTCGGACGGCGAGCAGTTGAAGCCGGCACCATGTGCAGGGGTGTGCGGAGATATCAAGGCTTTCCACTTGTCGATGGCCCGGGAAAAGAACGCTGGAGTCGGAGGTGTCCGCGAGTCGGGGAACGATTTCTTCTTGGTATGTGGATTCCATTCTCCGATTACTAGCGTTTCATGTTCCTGCTTTATCTGTGCAATCGGAAAACCCTGTTGAGATGATATGAGCGATTTCCTTGTTGGATATAAGGCTATGAGGAAGCATGCCCACCTTGAGGATTGAATCGTTGGAATTGGGTGCCATATTTGCATCTATGTCCGTGATGCAAGTGGCCAACCTGGTCGGTTGGGATAAGGATTTGTAGTAGAGTATGATGGTACCAGTCCAGTCAAGCTCAATAATAACTTCCGATTCATTGTCTGCGAATTTGACCCCTATCAGTCCTCGACGTCGACTATAATTTTGGTCTCTTCTCGCTCTCAGTGTTTTGTCAACAGAGCCTCACCGCTAGGTGTTCTCACTGGTCGATGGTTCCTACATCATTACCATTCACACTGTGTACCGTGACTCAAGATCGTTCAGCGCACCGAGAAGAAAGTACTAAAAAATGGATTTCGATTGCCCGGACATGTCAAGGCTTCAAGTTGGATCACCGTCCCTAACATGATACCCCTTTCTTTCCCTCATCTGGTAAATGCTGTAGACTTGATCCCGAATCGACCCCACTTGTGAAGTTTTGTCTCTGGCGTCGGCCTGACTGGGGGCGGCTTGCCCTTTGCAGCCGCCTGGGCATCCTTCTCTGCCCAAAACTCTTCAAATGCTAGTCGCTCCGCCTCGACTGCTGCTGGGCAATACGGTGCCATATCGAACCAATGCATGGTGCTCGATGTCGATGGTAGTGGGTGCGGTGGTAGTTCGATTGGAGGAGGAAGAACTGGTGGTGGTGGTGGTGGTGGTGGTGGTGGGGGTGCAAAAGGCAGCACGGGTTGATGGTCCGGAAAGGTAAGAAATCGCCTCCTTTTATACATCTTCAGAGAGGTTTAGGAGGTGGCTCGGGAAGCAAGGCGCGTCATTATTAGTGGTGGCATCATCGATGTGCGCAGCGTCATGACCTTCCCGAGCCCGAGCCCGCCGTGACGCCGTCGGCGATGACGATCCCGCCTCGTCAGAGAGGTTGTGCAATATAATGACGCTATTAATTCAGAATTTACGTTGGCTTTGGAAAGGGGGTTTGGGAAGCAGGGCGCTATGGAGAAACCGGTGGCGGTGCGTGATTGGCATACAGCTGAGTAGAACATGTAACTCGCTGAATTGTATATGCTTGATCACACACAGCTAGACCGAGATAACAGAGTGGACTGGCTCAATCGCGATGCTCGCGCCGCCTGAGGAAACTGCTTTGAATCCGGACTTTAGATTGTCTTCGTCTGTCTAAATTCTCAGGTGCCTTCTCACCTCCCTTCAAGCCTCAAGCCATTGCATACGCGTCGCTAGCAACCCGATGACAATCTATGCTCACCCTTTCCCGGAAACTCCGGCATTGTCTGCATGTCTGGGCCAATGCTTGAATCTTGTCCCTGCGCCTTGTCTCAGATTGAACAAGCACAATAGAACAATGTGCACTGCGTCACAACCCCCTGCGCTGCGCCATGCTCAGCTGCATAAAGGCAGACTTGGCTCTCACCAGGTCGCTGTCTGGTTTTGCCTGCAGTACATCGACGCCGTAGTCTGTATGTCGTCGTCGTCATCTCCATCTCATCACAAGATGCTGGTCATCTCCCTCCTTCTGGCGCTGAAATGTGAGCACATGCCATGACTCAATTTCTTCCATCTCACTGCGTCTACTCAGTCGCAAGCGGCGCTTGCGCGGGAGCCTTGCCGCGTACGCTCGACGTGGCCAATCGCGTGCCGGAAGAGGATGGATATGCAGAAATGGCCCAGCAGTGTCGTTCTGCATGTGAAGTAGCACAAGACATGCAGGTAAGCAAAATGATGCGCATGATCTTCACGTTGCTTGTATTCAAAATCTAATAGCATTGCGGCGATAGCGCATCCTGCGCTTGCGAAATCTCGGCGATTAAAGCAGTGGCGGATTGCTTTCGGTGCAGTCTCGATGCTCCCGAGTCAGATCTTAACCTTGACACGAGGCTTCGGATGCAAGAAGTTCTGTCCGGTATGCTTTTGTCAACTCGCTAAGGAGTACATGCTCGCTAATGCTGATTCCATTGAGACTACTCTCGTCTATGCAGCCTCGAGGACGTTCTGGATGCTGCATCGGTTGCGCGTGCTGACATCCCAGGCCTCATTGCCAGCCAAGAGCATGTCGCCAGATCGTTGCAAGAGGTGGAGGTACTCCAAGAACGGAACGCCGGCCTACGATTCGGGTCGGTGCTCTTATTGGTCTGTGGCCTTCTGCAGGCAGGGATCTCGCATGCGTTACTATGCGAGCGCGAAAAATTGCTCAAAGAACGCATGGACCGCAGGAAGGCCTAAGCATCATACATATTGTTCCTAAGTTGCTCCGCACTCCCCACAATTTTAACCATATTATGTCAATATATTGTCCTGCCTAGATAATTTCTATGCATATGTATGACTAGGGAATTAAAAATTGGCCTACATCTTCGCGAATTGCGGGCTGCGGTACAAGTTGAATGCAGGTTTGATGCAGGTCATTGTCATTGTGGCGCGGAGACAATTTCCGTTGTGCGCTAATTTGGGCCATTGTATGCTGGATTGAGCGCACCGACACGCACAAAGGACGGCCATGAGGCTCAACAATACAAAAGCCTCGGCGCCATCTCGTGCGCGCCATCCCGAATGCCCGACCCCCTGCAGACGCTCTTCTCCACCTCCGCTGTCCTTGGCTTTCTGCTGGCTCTGATTCCCCTGGTCTGGCACTTGCACGCGTGGAACGCGGGCGTCTGCTACTACATACTCTGGTCCGCGATCGGGTGCGCGAACTGGTTCGTGAACTCTGTCGTTTGGGCGGGCAATGCGCGGGACGCTGCGCCTGTGTGGTGTGACATATGTGAGCGCTTTCTTGTCTGTGAGGGGCGGGAAGCTCATGCGCGTCGCAGCAACACGAATGATCTTGGGAACGGCGGTCGGGATTCCAGCGGCGTCCATGTGCATCATGCGCCGAGTTTATAGCCTGTCGATTCTGCAGTCCGTCCCCGCCACGCGCGCTGAGGTATGTCGCCCGACGTGCATCATCCACTTTTCACTGATCACTCGAGCAGAAAAGGCGTGCGGTGATAGTTGACACGCTAATCTGTGTTTTGTTCCCTCTCGTTTTCATTGCCGTTCGTGAGTAGTCTGAGCTGGATTCGATGGGCAACATTAACACCTCGACGCAGAATTCTTCGTGCAAGGGCGCCGGTATGATATCTATGGAGACATTGGCTGCGTGCCAGCGAACACGAATACGATCCTCACGTACTTTCTATCCGATATCTGGCCCATTGTCTTGGGTCTCATCTCAACAGTCTATTGTGGTGAGTTATCTCTTGTCTTGTCAGCATACATGCTTATAGCAGCGCAGCCCTCTCCATACGCGCTTTCTTGCGTCACCCATTGGAGCTCACCGAGCTCCTGGCATACGACCGCGCCCTGACCCGAAGCCGCTACTTCCGGCTCGCGGCACTCGCCATGGCGCAAACGCTGTATACCACCCCGCTTGCCGTGCTCGTCATCTGCCTCCACGCCACTACCCAACCCATCGTGCCATGGGTCGGTCTCGCAGCCAACCATCAGCACCTCTCGCGCGTCGACCTAATTCCGGCGGCGGAGTGGCGTCAGGACCGCGGTGAGGCTGTAGAGCTGGAGCTGGCGCGCTGGGCGGCGCCGTTCTGTGTGCTCGTCTTCTTCGCCCTGTTCGGATTTGCAGAGGAGGCGCGTGCGCAGTACTGTAAGGCGATCCAGGCGGTTGTCAGACCGTTGGGTTTCTCGGGCCCGAGTGCCGATTCCTCGTAAGTGGCACCCAGTTACATAGCCTGCGCTCGCGCTCACACCTACCGTTTCCAGCCCCGTCGCCCCCAGACTGAAGCCACAGGCGATGTCCGCTGCGTCCTCAGGCTCCCTTTCCGTTTTCGCCGCCAAGCGGCCCACCTCGGGCACGTCGTCGCTTGCGTTCTCGTGCGGTCCCTCAACGACGACCGCGTCCATTCTCCGCGCCAGCGATCTGTCGTTCCTCCCACCGACGCCCTCGACGACTTCGACCACCCCATACACGCATCATGTAGGGCTCTCGCCGCGGTCTGCGCGGCCCGTCTCGCAGGAGAGCTTCTGCTCACGCGGTGCTGGGCACCCGGGGTATGAAGGGCCGATCGTGTTGTGAACTTGTGGTGCATTCTGGATGATTGTGCATATAATTACCGCGTGATTAGAGGCCACCCGATGTATCGATAGCTTATGGGCCAGTGGGACACAATAGTGTATACTGATGCCAATATTTATGCTTAGAGATATGATTTTATCATGCATTCACGCGTATACCTTAGCATTCGTTGATCAGTCTCGATCATACTACTACCAAAAAAACTTCCCGTAAAACAGTGGGCGGTACCTCAAGAACTTCCACAAATTTCGCAGACTCGGATGTCTACTATACGGAGTCGAAGAGCGCCTGCAAGGAATAGGGCATTCGGGGTGGCACTCAGGCTAGCGCGACATGTAACCACGCTCCCAGTCGATTGGATGTTCTCCGCGACCCGAGGCTTTTAAATTTGTGTGGTTCGATGGGAATGTTACGGGGGTCCTTTGCTCGTGTCACCTGCGACGGCTGAAACCTTGCTTGGCGACACATATCAATGAAGCATTGAAAACACGACCAGAAAGTCAGGATTAAGCCAGGACCTGAATTCGGATTGTAATTTGGGAGGTATATATCAACACTACAAGGACAAAACCATGACACCAGAGGATGATGAATTTGGGGAGGGCTGTACTACAACACGATGTTCAGGCCTTCATGGGGTCCATGCGCTTTTCCAATTCTCTGCACTTCTTCACCAATTCTCCACGTTCGTATAGCAGCGCCTGCGGGATCCCTGCCTGCAAGAGGTCGCAGAAAATTACAGGCACCAACGATACGCGAAGGCTGGTGTTCCGTTCTGGAAGTGCCTCCACCTCTCGCGACGACCTAGCAGGTTGCTTCCAGCCAGCAATGAGGCCTGACACGCCGGCCGGGGTGACAGATGCGGCACCCGGAACGTCTTCGAGGCAGCACAGATGCTAGGAGTAATCTATACGAGCACCATTAGCGAAATGTGGTGTGAAACAAGGTCCGTGTGGACGCACCAGACAGAACCTCTTGCATCGTTGTATCAGAGTCCAGATCTCCCTCGGGAGCATCAAGGCTACGCCTAAAGCAATTCAGCGCAGCTTTAATTGCTGAGGTTTCACAGGCGCAAGACGGGCCATCGGCACATCGCCATTGGGATCTGAATCTTGAATATGCATGACAAGGGTAATTATCATTAATTTACATACCTCCAAGTCCTTTGCCGCTGCGCATGTAGCCCGACAGTGCTGGGACATCTCGTCCATACCTATCCTCTTCCGGCACGCGATTGGCCGGATCGGACGTGCGCAGCACGACCTAAGGACCGCTGCGACTGGATTGACACACATCAGATGGGACAGATGAGCAGCAGAATCGTGATGCTACTCACATTCAGCACCAGAAGAAAACGATCATCATCTTGGGGCTAGAGGGAGACGACAACAAGCCTGACGACAAGCGCAGGGACTGGATTGAAAGCATTGGCCCAGTCACACAGATTAAGTGACAAGTTCTATGAAGCGGTTATTATAGGTTGGCGCCGTGTTGCAGGCGATGCACAGGCGATGGCTTGAAACTTGAAACTTGAAGGGGCTTATAATTGGAGGAGACGACGGTTTAACATAGCGTACGGGAAAACAGGGCCCTGTTAATTAACCGGGGTGATTTACAAGGTAATTTACACGTGATTTACCTAGGTAAATTAGGGACCTGGTAATAGGGCGGTTAATTAGGGTAAAATAGTCCAGTATCGTCATTTTTTTTTGTATGCCATGGGCTCGCCCCCAGTAACCCCAGTACATCCTTCTGAGTGATATGAGGCTAAGGAAGACATTCAAAGGAATTATCAAATGCTATGTGGTACAATGTGGCACGTCTAGGTGCGAAATCACCTTAATTAACTCCCATCAATTTTCTGCCTGACTACAATCCTCCTTCGACCTCGCAACCCACTGCAAAGGCAGTATGACATACAAGAAAGCCGCCTCGACCTCTATGTCGTCCGCAATGATGCATGATGAGTGCTCATAGGTTGGTTTGACG
>JACXVL010000414.1:0-57561 GCA_014898675.1 Athelia sp. TMB | reverse complement strand
ACATATACCTACCCTCCACACTCGCAAGCACTCTCAATTTGTTCCGCCTCTTTGCTGCGCGTTCGGGAACATGTTCCCTCGATATTGCTATTGGTTTTGGCCAAAGCACCACCTACCACGGAGATCAGATGTTTTGTCCTAGATCTGTTTCCGAAGCACAGCTGGAGCTGCCACAATTGCTAGTAAATGCCCTCGCCGCATCGGTAGAGCGGTGGAAGTTTCTCCGAATTTCATATTCGACCTCATTCCTGTCGATGTTGGAGCAGGCACTAGGCAGGAGACATTCTTGGTCGATGCAGAGGCTCAGAAAGCTGGTTCTCACCTTCAACCTGGGATGGATCGGTAGTCAGAACGAGATACCGGTCCGCATATCCATATTTCTCTCCGCTCCCAACCTGCGGCACATTGATTTCGGCCATATGCACAACTCGTCGTGGCGTCAAGAGTTACAGCTTCCGTGGCAACAGATCGAACAGCTTGACCATGTTTACGCCCTAAATTACAGCGATTTCACGCTGTGCTTGCGACAAAGCCCAAACCTTATTCGTTTTGATGTTCTGGTGGTCCGCAGCTCACCTCCTCCTACACTCCAGGCAGTGCCGAACCTCGTCCGCCACCCAGTCCAGTCACTCAGCGTGCATTTCCGCGACGAATGCACTACATTCCTCCGGAACACAGTGCTCTCTCACCTGCGTGATCTTCGTATAACGCACGTTCACTCGTCGTTTCCATGGGAAGTTGTCACATCCTTTATGTCTGCATCGTCCGCGTTGCGGAGGCTTGTCCTTCGTATTCGACACTTTAAGGTCTTGCACGAGGATATGCGCACCATGCTCCATGCCTTGCCTCGCTTAGAGGAATTTGAATTATTCTACTGTCAAATTTCTCAACAAACTTGCAGCAACGAACTGTTCGCTGACCTCACGCTCACGCCTTCCGCTAGGTGTGACACCTCTGCATTGTTACCAAACCTGCGGGTCCTAAGCCTGGTCGGAGTATTCGCGATGGATCCGATTATCTTCACGGCGATGATACGCTCGAGGTCGGGCAAGGGTGCGCCAGGGACGACGACCCTGCAGTCGCTGCACATGTACATTATGGAAAACGATGTTCTGTTGACATCTGATGACCTCGCGGAGGTCAAAGCTCTCATGGGATACAGGGCACACATCTACCAAATTGACAGAATGCCTTTTCGGTCACCGACATTTCCTGACCTGTTATGAAATTTGATAACGAACATATCAGGTTGCTATCCGCAATATGTATAGAGAGGGGCACTAGCGTGTAGGTATGGAAGCTCTCTTCCTAGTCGAGAGAGGGGTAGTATATGTCTGTCAGCGCGAGCAGAAGCGCCACTGATATCAGTCCGATAGAACAGAACGAAGGAGTGTGGTACTAGCATCTTGTACGATCGGAGCTGGGGAAGGATCTTATCATTTGAATGTATCTGAAAACTCAAGTTGCAATCGCATCCGCAATACGGTGTAGCCATCGGCCATCGAGTGTCCTGTAAGTACATAGACACACTCGTTGATGGATATCGAGGATGATCTAGTATGCTTGACGAGATGAAAAGGCACCCCAGGCTGCTTAGATGGTGCAATATGCGATGTTCGAAGCGTGGCGTGTTATATATTATTGGCGGCAGCGGCGCTGAGACGGAGTGAAGCTAGTAGGAGGAAGGCATGCAACACTATCTCTCAAATATGAGCAGAGATATAAATGATGCTCAAGATCTAAGCACCCGCACTTGATAGCAGTAGTCAATATCAGGTATACGCCCAGATCCAGCCACGAGTGCGAGTCTGCCAGGTCTGCCACATCAAGATTCAAAATAGGTCAAAAGTGGCACGTGCACGCAGTCTCGACCACACTGATTCCGCGCTGTTTGTTGCTATTTGGTGCAAAGGCCTTTTGCTCCTGTGCACAGCTGTGCACCGTTAACTAGCCCAAGCCACGTATACAGTGGCTCGTTATCTAACATATACAAGGGCACTTTGACTCCACTGGTTCAAAGAAAGAACCTGCTAGCAATAATAGAGAATATGAAGGGTTTTATCTCTCAATGCCTCCCTAGACGCGTACGTGAATCCCTTGTTATAACCTTCACTCCCCATCGAGTTGGGACTGGCTACTGATTCTGATTAGCTTCGCAGTGTAAACGGCGCGAAACATACTCACTCAGCTATCCATTTGGTGCCAGACGAGATCTTGGTCCAGTTCTTTCTTGTCTTGCGCGAAGCATGCTGGCAGGACTCAGATCCTGACTTGGGACCCGTGCGGCTCACCACGGTCCCAGTACCAATCCTCATCGGTGGTGTGTGCAAGCGGTGGCGAGTGCTTGCCGCTTCTACTCCACTTCTATGGACGGAAATCTACATGGACATGAATCTACCCTCCACATTCGGAAACACACTCCATTTATTCCGCCTCTTTGCCTCCCGTTCGGAAACTAGCTCCCTCGATATTGTTCTTGATTTTAAACAGGAGACGTACCGCGGGGATAAGTCTAGATCTGCTTCCAAAGAACAGCTGGAGCTGCTACAATCGCTAGTCGATGCCCTTGCCGCATCGGTAGAGCGTTGGAAGTCTCTCCATATTTCATACGCGCCCTCATTCCTTTCGATGATGGAGCAGGCACTGGCCAGGAGACATCCTTGGTCAATGCAGAGGCTTGGAAAGCTGGTACTCACAAGACCAGCTGCGCCTGGGTGGGCCGGGATTGCTCAGACCGGAACACCGACCAGCATATCCATATTCCTCTCCGCACCCAACTTGCGACGCGTTGATCTGGGCGAATCGCCATGGCGTCAAGATCTTCGAATTCCGTGGCAACAGGTCGAGCAGCTTGACAGTTTTTACACCCTCGATGATAGGGATTTGATCCTGCTCTTGCAACAAAGCCCAAACCTTGTTCGTCTGGACGATCTGTTGGTCGTAAGATCGCCCACTGTTATACCTCAGAGAGTGCCGATCCCTATCTACTACCCACTCCGGTCACTCAGCGTGCGTTTGTCCGGAAATTGTACCCCGTTTCTCCAGGACGTAGTGCTCCCTAATCTGCATGATCTTCGCGTAGCATACTTCAGTGCGCCACAGCAATGGGAAGTGGCCATATCCTTCATGTCTGCATCGCCCGCATTGCGGCGGCTGGTGCTCGATATCCAACACTATGTTCAAATATCGTACGAGGATACACGCTCCATCCTCCATGCCCTGCCTCACCTGGAAGAACTTGAGTTATCCCACTGCAAAACTTCTCAACAACTTTGCAGCAACGAGCTGTTCGCCGACCTCACGCTCGCGCCTCCTGCTGGCTGCGACACCTTCGCATTGCTGCCAAACCTGCGGATCCTCAGCCTGGTCGGAGCGCTTGCGATGGATTCGGTCATCTTTACGGCAATGATACGCTCGAGGTCGAGCGGGGTCGCGCCGGGGATATCGGCCCTGCAGTCGCTGCACATGTACCTCTTGAAGAATAGGGCTTCGCTGACGCTCGATGACCTCGCGGAGGTCAGGGCTATCATGGGACCCAGGGCATACATCCGCCTAATTACCAGAATGCCTGCTCGGTCGCCGACATTTCCAGACCTGTTGTGAACATTAGATGGTGGCAAATCAGTTTGCTATTGGCGGCAATATGTAAACAGGGGAGAATAGTTCAGTGCAGGTAGAGTAGCTATTTTTTGTATTAGCGAGGGATAGCCGGGCTTGGCGGGCACGCGCGGGAAACAACTTGAGTGATGTCCACAAACCCGTCGCCAGCAGCAGGCGTGTGTAAGGCCCGCAGGCCTCTGCTGAGTCACTCGCCAGCCGAGTCATGCCAGCGCGTAGCCATCCGCTGTCACGCTCAGGCAAACATGGAAGGTGGCAAACGGCCGCATGAGAGTGACCGAGCTTCGTGAATACTCAGAGAAAAGGTCGCCGCTGTAGAGTGAAGGCTCTGCGTGGAGCAAGCCTGGGAGCCCATCTAGGGACTCGCGACTCGCTCAGGGATAGACATTGCTATCGGCAACCCTGGATGAGATGGTATGTAGGGACTTGGTGATTTGGGGTGCACGGCATATGCCTGCGAGTGCGAGCCGCTGCTCGGACCCGGAAAGTGTATGTCTGGACGTGCTGGTATGACGGCTTGTGGGAATTGAGGACAACGAGAGTGGCGCTAGGGATGTCGACGTGAATCTGGGGTGCTTGACGAGATGAAAAGGCGCCCCAAGCTGTTCAGCTGGAAGCAATTTGTTGCATTAGAAGCGCACCAGTCTGGTAAAAGTGATATCATGCATGTTCTTTTCCGGAGGTTTTTCGAACTTGATTAGATCTGGAATGCTGGCGGGAGCAAGAACGACTCGTGAGTCCAGAAGTGCCCATCTTCAATTGAAAATCGCTGAACATCAGAATTGGTGGCCAAAGCGAGAGCCGTCTGGAGCCGGCCAGAGCTTTCACCAAGATTTTGCCACCCCAGAGGTCACGCGACAAGCAAAAGCGCTCTGAGCAATCCGAATCTCTGCGATTTCACAGCCCAGAGTCAGACGGTGCTCGATGCAAATCAAGTGCACTGCACGGGGAGCCGCATTACTGGATGCCGGGGGGATGCATATGGGTGG
Organism: Athelia sp. TMB; assembly: GCA_014898675.1. NCBI lineage: Eukaryota > Fungi > Basidiomycota > Agaricomycetes > Atheliales > Atheliaceae > Athelia > Athelia sp. TMB. The sequence continues at coordinate 52,954 of JACXVL010000414.1, read as the reverse complement.
TGTGGTGCGCGACTGCACCCGTACCCGAAGGCTCCAGCCCGCGAGAAGCCCAGTATGTCTGTCGTCATAGCCATCTAGACAATTAGGTTTGCCGATACGAGCTCTTCGATAAGATTGCCAGGGTTGTGGTGTGAGAGAGAACTGCGCTGCGAAAGATCGTTGGGGGATGCGTTACACGTACGCGGCCACGTTTTAGCTTTCATTGCCAGCGCTGGGGCAGCTGCGGTGCGCATATATGTTACTCTAGAACGGGCGAGTATTCTAGGGCACGGGTCTGGAGCGGGATACGCGTTCATGTGCTGCCGGCGGTGCGAGTAAGCAGAGGTAGGCACGGCGCTCCAGCTGGTGGATGGACTCCGAGTCGCAGGCTGCCTTTTGAGGAATCCCCAATCCCATTAACGCCACGTGCTTTCCTCGCGTACCCTCCTCAGCATCCCCCTCTCGCGACACCCACAGCCAGAGATCCTCTTCTGACTGGCACACGCGCAGTGGCATAAGGGCAGTGGCATACGGTGCATATGGAACAGCCTCTTATGAGGGATCCTGTCAAAATGAAGTGGCGGCACATCAGCAGTAAGCGCCAAGAATTTACCGGAGGAGCAGGGCCGGGGGCAGTAGCGGCGGTGCTCCCCAAAGTTTTTAGCAGCTATATAAGATTTCTCTCACCACCGCTCCCTATTCACGACCCCCTCCTCCCTCTCCCATTATGTCCTCCGTGTACCCGACCCGCCAGCCCGCGGCCGTCGCGAAGGCCCGCGTGTCCCAAGTGGACGACGTCCCCGTCGACGCAGACATCCCCGACAACTACGTCCAGTACACGCTCAAGAAGGACAAGGCCCTCCCCCCGGTCACGCTCGACAACTTCTTGTCCGAGCTCAACTGGCTCAACGTCGTCATTCTGTGCGTAACGCCCGTGCTCGGCGTGGTGGGTGTGTGCTACACCCACCTGCAGTGGAAGACTGCCGCGTTCAGCGTGTTCTACTACTACCTCACTGGCCTTGGTACGTGTCTTCGTCGTCTTGTCGCGTGTATCATCTCATTTCCCGTGCAGGTATCACCGCAGGCTACCACCGCCTCTGGGCGCACCGCTCCTACAACGCCTCCAAGCCGCTCGAATACGCTCTGGCCGCACTCGGCGCGGGCTCCGTTGAGGGCTCCATCAAGTGGTGGGCACGCGGCCACCGCGCGCACCACCGCTACACCGACACGGACCTCGACCCGTACAACGCGCACAAGGGCCTCTTCTACTCACACATAGGGTGGATGCTCGTCAAGCCCCGCCGCAAGCCCGGTGTGGCGGACGTCAGTGACCTCACGCGCAACGGGATCATCAAGTGGCAGCACAAGAACTACCTGCAGCTGATGCTGTTCATGGCGTTCATCCTCCCGACGATTGTGTGTGGCTTGGGCTGGGGCGACTGGAAGGGCGGCTACGTGTATGCGGGTGTTATTCGGCTCATCTTCGTGCACCACGTACGTCCATTCTCCTCGTTTGAAAGAAACGTACCTAATATGCCCACATACAGTCCACCTTCTGCGTCAACTCCCTCGCGCACTGGCTCGGCGACGCGCCGTTCGACGACAAGCACTCCCCGCGCGACCACCTCATCACCGCGCTCGTCACCATCGGCGAGGGGTACCACAACTTCCACCACCAGTTCCCCATGGACTACCGCAACGCGATCCGGTGGTACCAGTACGACCCGACGAAGTGGTTCATCGCGGCGATGCAGTCCGTCGGGCTCGCGTCGCACCTCAAGGTGTTCCCCGACAACGAGGTGAAGAAGGGCCAGCTCACGATGCAGCTGAAGAAGCTGCGCGCGAAGCAGGAGAACCTCGCGTGGCCGAGCGACAGCAACGACCTGCCCGTCATCAGCTGGGAGAGCTTCCAGGAGCAGAGCAAGGGCCGCAAGCTGATCGTCGTCGCCGGGTTCATCCACGACGTCGAGGACTTCCTGGACGAGCACCCTGGAGGCCGCCATCTGCTGACGCGGAGCATCGGCAAGGACGCGACGACCGCGTTCTTCGGCGGTGTCTACGACCACTCGAACGCGGCGCACAACGTACGTTCCCTCTTCTTTTCTCTTCCTGAGCCGTATTCTGACAAATTGGCTCTTCTAGTTGCTCGCGATGAAGCGTGTCGGTGTCCTGCATGGTGGCATGGCGCACGGCTCCGAGGACAAGGCGATCCCCCCATCGCAGCGCCTCCGCATCGCGCGGTACAACGAGATGACGGGCTCCCCGTACGCGTCGAGCGCGCTCTCGCAGACCGAGGACGAGGGCGGCCTCATGGGCTGATCCATCTCTGTTTTTGCTTTCGATTGCTCGGTTGGATTTTGCGGTTGTGCGGGCCTGGGATTGGCAAAAAGACTCGGGCGCGCGCCTGCTGGATGACATTATGATCTGTAGATGGGATTGTTTCTTTGTACTTACCGCGAGTAATGAACTTGAAGTGATGATTAGACGATTTACTTGGCCGTGTGACCAGGTTGCGTATCAGGATTTTGGCAAATTCTACTATGAGATCTTGATGAAGGCCGTTTGTGCATCAGGGCGCGGGTGTTGTGCAGATGAGTGACGCAGACCTCCGTGGGCCCGCGGGCCATGAGGCTCTCCCAGTGTTATTCGTGCCGAGTCTCGACTCTTTGTTTCATTACCTCCACCAATGTCAGATAGCAGGACGCTGTATCGGTTTCCTGGGATTCTCATTCAACAGTCCCTTGCACAAACATGGAACTGACGGTCAGTGGAGGGACCCTGTAAAGCTTGCGCGGCGTGACGTGGCGTTCGAAGTCTACCCAATGACATTGTGACTGGATCAATAATCCTCTGCAATGAGGGGTCTGTGAGGGTGCTGTCAAGATATAGTTGCACCGCAGCGCTCGCGCTGCCAAGCGATCCCCAGCTTCCTCTCGACGATCATCGAGCATGGCCTATAGCTACACAGAATTGACGCTCCAAAATCTCGTGGTTTATGCTGCTCTTCTCGCGCTCTTCTGGAGGCTGCTAAAGGGGCTCGCGAGACACCCGTTCGACAACCTGCCTGGACCCCAATCGCCCTCACTCTTATATGGTCTGCTTTCCGAATCTCCGCATGCATGACCCCGACCTCACACGCCGAGTCGGCTGCAGGCAACATCAAGCAGATTTGGGATCCGCAAGGATGGGCCTTCCTCCGACGTTTGGAAGCATACGGCCATGTGGCAAAGTATCACGGTCTCGCCAACGTAAGTCTTCGATGTAGATGGTGGCTTTCTGGGAACGAGCTGCTGAAGCAAGTCTTGTTTGCATTTCCGCAGCAGAGCCAGTTATGGGTCTCGGATCCGAAGGCCTTGCAGTACATTATACTGAAAGAACAGGATATATACGAAGAGACAGACATGTCCATACAGTGAGTCTGCCGACCGTTTACACCCTCAGTTGGCCGTAGCTCAACTTTGCACAGTCAGAGAAGGCTGTTTTTCGGGGAAGGCCTCCTCGGGACCCTGGGTATGTTGGAGCCGAGCGTTGTGGCTTCGGCGCCACCGACTTACCATTCCATTCCACTGGACTGCAGGGGAGCAGCACCGCAAGCAGCGCAAGATGCTCAACCCCGTCTTCTCGCCAAAGCACCTGCAGGACATGGTGCCTATCTTCTACAATGTGACATACAAGGTCTGCTGCCAGACTCGCGGTGGCGGCACTTGCTAATGTAGATGTTACTAAGCTTCGCGACGCCATATCAGCCCGAGTCAACGCAGACCCCCAGGAAATCGATATGGTGCAGTGGTTCGGCCGCACGGCTCTCGAGCTTATCGGCCAGAGCGGCCTTGGTCAGTGTCACATTGTGATTTCCTAGCCTATCATATACATAGCTCATCGCTCTATGTTGACAGGGTACAGCTTCGATAATCTGGACGAAGGCCCACCACACCCGTACAGCCTTGCCATCAAAAACTTCATGTGCGTATCTCTGCTGACTCGTGACTGAGGCACGACTGCAACTCATGATTCCGCATCGGGCAGCCCGGCCGCCTCCCGTTTGCAAAGCCTTATACTTCTGCTGCCATACGTCTCTAGGTTAGGCACCCCAGCTTTGCGCCGGGCAGTTGTCGAGCGCATGCCCTCGGCAGATGTGCAGGACGTGGTGAAGATCGTCGATGTGATGGAAAACACGTCGCACGACATTGTACGCTCAAAGCAGGCGAACAGCGCGCATGGCACCGAGCACGTTGGCGGCGGAAAAGATATCATGAGCATATTGCGTGCGTGATCTGGGAACAATCGGGGGCTTCTACTTATTTACTCTTTTAACAGTCAAGGCGAATGGGGAGGCGGCGGAAGAGGACCGTCTCACCGATGCAGAGCTGATTGCACAAGTGACGTGAGCGGACCTTGTGCCCGTTGCATTTATATTTCTGAATATGAAATAACAATTTGCAGAACGTTGGTCTTCGCCGCCACTGATACAACTTCTTCTGCCCTTGCGCGCATTTTTCATCTGCTGGCTCAGCATCCGGAGGTGCAGAATCGACTCCGCGATGAAATCTGCGCGGCGCGAAATCGCGATGGAGATCTGGATTATAAGCAGCTTGACGGGCTTCCGTATCTCGATGCAGTTATCCGGGAGGCCATGAGGCTGTGAGTCTTCATCATTCTCGATAGCAACTTGCCACCAACCCAATCGCGTCAGCCATGCTCCTGTGCCGTTCATGGATCGAGTGTAAGCCGCATGCTCGTAAATTTCCGAGACTTTGGACTGAGTGCTCGGCAGTGCAAGGAAAGACACCGTCCTGCCCCTCTCGAGGCCCATAACGGGACTCGACGGCACCGACATACACGAGATTGCCGTGCCAAAAGGCTCAGAGATCACCATCACCATATTGCGCGCAAATACGGACCCAGAAATATGGGGAGACGATGCCCTAGAGTGGAAGCCAGAGCGCTGGCTCGCGTCACTCCCCGACACGGTTCCAGCGGCTCGTCTCCCTGGCGTGTATTCAAACCTGTTTGTTCCTCTTCATCATCCACTCTCGCTTATCACTGATGTATCGCATCCTTCAGAATGACCTTCCTGGGCGGTGGCAGAGCCTGCATGTGAGTAGTATCCCGCGCTCTGAACTTGATTCTATGTGAAGCTTGGCTGACATGGTGATTTCCAAAGTGGTTTCAAGTTCTCCCAACTGGAGATGAGTAAGCCAAGCTGCGCTCCCCGATATCTTTATCGTGCTGACCCTTTTACTTGTAGAAGTAGTCATTTCCGTCTTACTGGAGTCCTTCGCATTCTCGCTGTCGGATAAAGATATTGTGTGGAATATAGGTTTGAGAATTTACCCTTCGCAGCGAGGCCTAGCGATTTCTGACCCAGCGTTTCTTAGGAGGGATAGTCACACCTTCGGTGGTTGGTATCTCCGGGCCTCGCATGCCGCTAATGATATCCAAGATTTGAGAATTAAGGCACAGTGCGAAGGGCTTAAATTTTTTGTTCAGGCTTGATTGGGTGTACAAATGATAGACTTCATGATAAGTCCTTCAGCCTTCTTGTTCAAAATCCACGCCGATAGATAGAGTCAAGAGTTGGGTTGTTCAAGAACAATATGCTGCAGAATTTAACACTGGGGCTACCTCGTCTCACGGCATGTCATCCTGCCAATATCCTGACGGATTAAATCGTAACTTGCGGGCCTGATAATCATTGTTGGGAACGTCGCCTACGACGAACACGAGTAGGCCATCTCTAAGAAATAGTATCACGTTTGACTTTGTACTACCGCGAGTAGTGAAGTGATGATTAGACGATTTGCCTGGCTGCTTGAATGTGGATTTGCTTATTGCCGCCGTAGCATCGGGGGCAGTTCGTCTCCCCTTGAAGTTTCTTCTGCTTAACATCCCTTGAGGCCTGACTCGGAGGCCTCATCTCAAATACCCTCGTACCTCATCAGAATATCTTGAAACCTGCATAATCTCAAAGGCCTCTTTCCACCGTGTATCTGCAGGAGTGTTTCATGATCGCAATATGACATCGTGCCGTGGCCAGGAAGAGTGACGGCGCCGCATCTGAACTCAAACCTCGAGGCCCTCACCACCAGGGACCTAGGACCAGCGCTGCTCATGCTGAATCGGATGCACAGGAAATCTACAATCGCGGGGCACGAGGTCTAGCCATAGAGGGCCAGTTTAAAGCAAGTACATCGTGCTCTGGCTTAAGTTTTGTAAGACCAACCGAGTTACCCGAACCTCAACTCTTTGTTTCAATACATCCATCAACCCAGATCCCAATTGAGCAAACCCCTGCACGGACATGAAGCTTGCATGAAGGTTAGAAACTTCGGTGAATGAGAGGGACACCGTAAAGCTTGCGCAGCGGGCGTCGCGGTCTGCCCATCACGACTGGATCAACGACCCTGTGCAATATTAAATGAAGGCCCAGTGGTTATATTACCCCGTAGCGCTTCTGAAGTGACTCCAGCTTCCTCCAACGATAAACCAAACATGACCTACACAGAACTGACGCTCCAAAATTTCGTCGTTTCCGCTGCGCTTCTCGCCCTCGCCTGGAAGCTGCTTAAGGGTCTCGCGAGGCACCCGTTCGACAACCTGCCTGGCTCGCCATCGCCTTCACGTCTATATGGTCTGCCCCGTAAGTCATGTATGCATGACATCTATCTCACACGCCGCGGCTATAGGAAATATTCAGCAAATATGGGATTCGCAAGGATGGGCGTTCCACCAGCGCTTGAAAGCATATGGCTCTGTCTCAAAGTATCATGGCCTCGCTAATGTACGCCTTCTGTTGGTTTCCCCTTCTGGGGAACATGCTGCTGAAGCGTGACTTGTTTGCGCGTTTCGCAGCAGATGTGTTTGTGGGTCTCAGACCCGAAGGCTTTACAGTACATTCTGGGAAAGGAGCAGGATGTATACCAAGAAACAGACATTGCCATGCAGTGAGTCTGCCGCCCATCTACGCCTCCGCCAATTATGGCTCATCCTTGCGCAGTCAGAGAAGATTGTACTTTGGGGAAGGCCTTATCGGAACTCTGGGTATGTGAGAGCCGATCGTTGCGGCTTCGACGAAGTGCTAGTTGCTCAACAATGGACCATTCTATCGGACTTCAGGAGAGCAACACCGCAAGCAGCGCAAGATGCTCAACCCTGTCTTCTCACCGCGATACTTGCAAGATGTGGTGCCTATCTTTTACAACGTGACATACAAGGTTCGCTCCAGATTCTCTGTAACGGCATTGTACGGCTGACGTAGATGTTGACAAGCTTCGCGACGCCATATTAGCCCAAGTCAAGACAGACCCTCGGGAAATTGAGATGATGCATTGGTTTGGCCGCACGGCTCTCGAGCTCATTGGCCAGAGCGGCCTCGGTCAGTATCACTTAGTGACTTCACAATCCCAATATATACATAGCTGATCGTGCTGATGTGACAGGGTATAGCTTTGACAATTTTGACGAAGGGCCGCCGCACCCATACAGCCTTGCCATAAAAGATCTTGGGTGCGTACGGAGGCATAATTACAACTCATCATGCTGAATTATGTAGCCCCACCGTCTCCCGCTTGCAAGCCCTAGTCCTTCTGCTGCCATACGTCTCCGGGTTAGGGACCCCAGCATTCCGCCGGGCGCTCGTCAAACGCATTCCCTCTGCGGATGTGCAGGACGTTGTGAGGATTGTTGATTTGATGGACAATACATCACACGAAATTGTGCGGTCAAAGCAGAATAGCAATGCGGGTGCTGCCGATCACATTGGGGGCGGAAAAGATATCATGAGCATTTTACGTGTGTGACCACTTGAAAAGCGGGCCCAACTGAGGCTGCTACTGATATACTCTTCTATTAGTCAAGGCCAACGGGGAGGCTGCACAAGGGGACCGTCTCACCGATACAGAAGTCATCGGACAAGTGACGTGAGTGGTTCTTATGCCTAATACAGCTATGCTTTTGAACCTGACATGACAATGGTGTAGAACATTCGTCTTCGCCGCCACCGATACAACATCTTCTGCCCTTACGCGGATATTTCATTTGCTGGCTCAGCATCCGGATGTGCAGAATCGACTGCGCGATGAAATCTGTGTAGCGCGAAATCGCGATGGGGATCTGGATTATAAGCAGCTTGACGGGCTGCCTTATCTCGATGCAGTTATTCGGGAGACCATGAGACTGCAAGTCTCCGTCATCCTCAGTATCGTGCGGCTCTCCACTGACCTAATCGCGCCAGTTATGCTCCTGTGCCTTTCATGGACCGAGTGTGAGTCACATGGGTTTTGGTATCCGAGTTTATTATTATTATTTTACTGAGTGTTCGCCAGTGCGAGGAAAGACACCGTCCTGCCCCTCTCGAGGCCCATAATTGGACTCGATGGCACCGACATCCACGAGATTACCGTGCCAAAAGGCTCACAAGTCACGATCGCCATCGTGCAAGTAAATACGGACCCTGACATTTGGGGAGATGACGCGCAAGAATGGAAGCCAGAGCGCTGGCTTGCTCCACTTCCTGCCTCCGTGTCAACGGCTCGAATTCCCGGCGTGTACTCAAACCTGTCAGTTCCTTGCCATCATCATGCTTGATTATCACTGATGTGGCGCTCTCCCCAGGATGACCTTCATGGGCGGTAGCAGAGCCTGCATGTATGTCTCTTGCCCGCGCCCTGTACTCAGTTATATTTAAAGCTTGGCTGATATGGTGATTTCTGCAGTGGCTTCAAGTTCTCCCAACTGGAGATGAGTAAGCTAAACCGCGCTCTCCGTAATCCTTATCGTGCTAACCATTTGACTCGTAGAAGTGGTCATTTCTGTCTTACTGGAGTCCTTCGCATTCTCGCTGTCGGACAAAGATATCACATGGAATATAGGTTTGAGGGATTTACCCTTCTCCACGAGACTCAGCGAGATCTGATCCTTCTTTTCATAGGACCTGTAGTCACGCCCTCGGTGGTAGGCGACTCCAAGCCTCGCATGCCGCTCATGGTATCTAAGATCTGAGAAGCAAGGCACAGTGCGAAGGAGTCCAAACTCGAATGAGTGTATAAATGATAGACTTCATGAAAATTGGTAATATGTCCTTCGCGGTTATTGCACGCGGCCATTATCACAATGCCTACCCCCAGTCTGAACACGACCGCGCTCGAAGTCGTGCAGAACAGAAGTAGCAGCCGTTGGTAGAGTGCCCTCGCCTATAACTATATTATAAATGAATGTCATCTGAGTCAAAGACTCAAACGTGAAGTAAGTCGCCGCCATGCATGCTCGCGCGAGTCTTGCAAACTGATGCGAGAGTAGTACGCTCAGCACTGGCGACAGACCTAAGCAGGAATGACCTATATTGTCAAATTTGACCCAAGAGGCAATAATGTGTAATGTATTTGCGGGAGGTCATTTTTAGAGTTAGATACGAGTCATATGTAGGATGTCTAATAGGAGAGACTGGTTTTTACAGCTAATTGGGATTCTTTAGTCGTGTTTTCGAAATAAGACGACAGTTTTCTTTGTTTGGCGTTCTGTTTGTCAAGCGCCACTTTGCTCCACATGCCGGCCGCCTCCACCATTGAGTACCAGCGGCCAAAGCCGACGAGACCCAAATCTTTACTTCCCAGCGACGATCGGGCTCAGGACCGGTGGGGCAAAGTGGCGCTTCGCAAACAAACTACAAACAAAGAAAAGCCTCGTCGTTTTTTGAAAACGCGACTAAAGAATCCCAATTAGCTGTAGACGGATGACGGCCCGATAGGCCCTTCACGGATACAGTACTTACTATGTCCTCTAGTAGTACCGTGACTGTTAACATAACAGAACATAACGTTAACAGTTCGTGCTGAGTTTAGACTCGTCATCAGCCTACATACGTCTCTCTGTTTCTCTAATTCTCATTTATCACCTGCTATGATCATGACAACGGGACATGCAGCACTGGCTTATTAGGACTCAATATCTTGGGCAAGCTCCCGGCCACTGCGGCAGTGGCATGGTACCGACCGGTCTAGCTGGTACCTGTTCGGCAGGACAAGACGTTCAATCAAGTAGCCGCACGCGCCAGTTTAACGGTCATTAAAGTTGATAAGAGATTCCCATGACCTAGGGACCAAACGGCCATGGTCTATACAGACATGACCCTCCAAACTATCCTGATTTCCGCCGCCCTCCTCGTCTTCGCCTGGAGGCTGCTGAAGGGTTTTTCAAAACACTCATTCGACAACCTGCCTGGTCCACCATCGCCCTCGTTTCTATTCGGTCTGTCCGAGTCTGCTTGTGCATAGCTTCCATCTCACTCGCTGAGCATACTGCAGGCAACATCAAGCAAATCTGGGATCCGCAAGGATGGGCCTTCCACCAAAGTTTAGGAATATACGGGTCTGTTGTAAAGTACCGCGGCCTCGCCAACGTCAGTATCCAATGCTGACGAACTCATTGCCGGGGAACAAGCTGCTAAAACGACTTTTGTTTGCTCGGACTCGCAGCGGAGTCAATTATGGGTTTCAGATCCGAAGGCTTTGCAGTACATTGTGCTCAAAGAGCAGGATATCTACGAAGAGACTGACATGAACATCCAGTGAGTGTGATGTTCTCTTTGCGCCTGCAGGTGGCCATTGACTATTGTTCAATCGTTGTGCAGTCAGCTGAGGTTGTATTTTGGTGAAGGCCTGCTCGGAACCTTGGGTATGTAAGAGGCGACCGTTGCGGCTTCGACGCGGTGCTAGATGCTAACGGAAGTATCATCCCACTTCATTGGACTGCAGGAGAGCAACACCGCAAGCAGCGCAAGATGATCAACCCCGTCTTCTCTCCGAAACACTTACAGGAAATGGTGCCTATCTTTTACAACGTGACATACAAGGTTTGCCTCCAGATTTGCCACATCTGCATTGTATAGCTGACGTGGATGTTACCAAGCTCCGCGACGCCATTCTAGCCCAAGTCAAGGCTGGCCCTCAGGAGATTGATATGGTGCATTGGTTTGGTCGTACGGCTCTCGAGCTCATCGGTCAGAGCGGCATCGGTTGGTGCTCGTATTGCCTATTCCTATCGCATATCTGGCTGAACATATCAATGTTGACAGGATATAGTTTCGACAATCTTGACGAAGGGCCTCCACACCCGTACAGCCTCGCCGTAAAATCCTTGGTGTGCGTAAATACCGCTGTATCTGAACACGCGGCTGAATCACGGCGCTACATCATGCAGCCCAACAGTCACCCGCTTGCAGGCCCTTTTACCTCTGCTGCCGTACGTCTCCGAGTTAGGGACTCCTGCGTTCCGCCGGGCGCTCGTTGAGCGGATACCCTCTGAGGACGTGCAGAATGTTCGAAGAATCGTTGATATGATGGAAGAGGTGTCGCGCGATATTGTGCATTCTAAACAAAGGAACAATGGTGACGCCTCTGGGCAAGTTGGGGCCGGAAAGGATATCATGAGCATTTTACGTGCGTGATCACTCAAACACTCAAAATCTGGCCAGGGAGGCGACTTAAATACTCTTCCATTAGTCAGGGCGAATAGGGAAGCTATACAGGAGGACCGTCTCACCGATTCAGAAGTTATTGCACAAGTGACGTGAGCGAATCTTGACAAACCGCGTTATGTTTTATCTGAGACTGATATCACAATGTTGTAGAACATTGGTTTTCGCCGCCACTGATACGACGTCTTCAGCCCTTGCACGCATTTTTCATTTGCTAGCCCAGCATCCGGATGTGCAGCACCGACTCCGTGATGAAGTCTGTGAAGCGCGAAAGCGTGATGGGCACTTGCATTACAAGCAACTTGACGGTCTCCATTATCTCGATGCGGTCATTCGAGAGACTATGAGACTGTAAGTCTCCATCGTTCAAATATTGTGCCGACTGCCACTGAACGACATCGCATCAGTTATGCTCCTGTGCCTTTTACCGACCGAGTGTAAGCCGCATTGTTTGATGCTCCGAGTCTGAGTCTTTGACTCAGTTATCTGCAGCGCAAGGAAAGATACAGTGCTTCCCCTCTCGCGGCCAATTATCGGAATCGACGGCACCAGCATTCACGAAATTTCCGTATCAAAGGGATCAACAGTTACCGTTGCAATAATGCGCGCAAATTCGGATCCGGAGGTTTGGGGAGACGATGCACACGAATGGAAGCCTGAGCGCTGGCTCGCTCCACTTCCTGACACCGTGTCAACAGCCCGCTTCCCTGGCGTGTACTCAAACCTGTCAGTTGCGTTTCGTTCTGCACATCCACATTTGTCACTGATCTATCACACCAGGATGACCTTCCTGGGTGGTAGCAGAGCCTGCATGTGAGTAATTTTCTGGCGCCCTGGACTCAATTCTGTGTGGAGCGTGGCTAACATGGTGGTTGTCGCAGTGGTTTCAAATTTTCTCAACTGGAGATGAGTAAGCCAAGCTGCACCCTTCGTGACCTCTATCGTGCTGACCTTTTTACTCGTAGAAGTGGTCATTTCTGTTTTACTAGAGTCCTTCGCACTCTCGCTGTCAGACAAAGATATCACTTGGAATATAGGTAGGAGGGATTTACCCTTTTCAGCGATGCTCAGCGAGTTCTGACCCTTCTTTCCTTAGGAGGTATAGTCACGCCTTCCGTAATGGGTGACTCCAAGCCTCGTATGCCTTTAATGATATCCAAGATATGAGAGATATGGCGCAGTGAGAGGAGTATCAAGTTCGCATGTGTGTACAAATGAGAGACTTGATCAAGTCCTTGAACCTTTTTGTCCGCATTCCATGATGACAGTCAGCCTTATTGGTCTCGCTTGCCATTGGGGCTATACCCCGTATAATCGCATGCTATCTTGTTAATATCCTAGACGTGTTGCAAGCACACGTCAAAAAGTGAATCAAGCGGCACTGATTTATCTCCTGAGGATTTAGAAACTAACCATGACCGGCGATTGGGGGAAAGAAGATACATTGCAAGACAGGGCAACTAAGGCGGCGCTGAACCGTTCCATATCCTTTTGCAGAATTTTTCATGGCACGATCATGACAAGATCAGTGAAGAGCGCAAAGTGTTTGGTGTGCTTCAGAAATATGAACCCAAGTGACTGGGCGGTGATCTTATCCAGGATTTGTGGACCGAATGGAAAAAGCGGCGGAACCAAGGCTGAGGGACTAATAGAGTCTAAAATAGCCTTGTTATTCCAGACATCGAAGCATATTCTGGCGGCAAGGACCCCAAGTACAAGTTATTAGCGGGTTGAGTGATGTAGAAGATATGTAGATCAATGAGTGTCCCGACTGAGGGCAAGAGCAAAACGAATTCGAAATGATCGACAAGGTAACAGATTTTCTTACAACGTCCGTGCCGGGTCCCTTGCACTTGCAGTTAGGGCTGTACGCCGTGGCCGTGTAGACGGGTTAGACGGTAGCCGTGTCACGGTTGCCGCCTACCGTACCGTTCCCGCGATTCTCTCTCTCACCCGTGCCCGTCTCCTGCTCAACCGTGTAACCGTCTAAACCGTCTAAAGCACGGCCGTGCACGGCCGTTACACGGGTCCTACCTCGGCTTTTTTGTGCCTGAAAATCTGCCCTAATCAGCGGTGCGCCGGCTCGGATCAGTCAACGTTGAAACTCAAATATTGACCACACTGACCGTTCCTCTCGCTTTGCTGGTCGTCATTGCAGACAAAATAAACTTTCAGATGCTTAACTGTACAGTTCTGATTACGTGAGATACAAGTGAGATGAGTCGACTGAAATCCGTCTCCACTGTGCTGCTGACTGCTTGTTTTCACTCTCTACCTCTCAGCACTTTCTTTGTCTTGCCACCAACAGTTGTAACTCTCATGAGTGCCAACACTAACACAAAAGGTATGCTTCTATCATACTAGTACATTCTCTACAACAATGGATGACACCTGTGCAATACAGATGACGGACAGCAGCTGCCAGATGCTGCCTCAGATGGCCGAGGCACCCGAAAAAAGCAGACACAGCGCTTCAATGAGGCAATTGCTGAGGAACAACTGAATTCGGAAGGTGAGACAGAGCCGCGGCCCACATCTTCAAAGCCGAAGACTGTGCGTCGCCATCGTGCTCGACGGGCCCCTGTGGAAGCGGGCTCGGGCTCAGATGCCAATGACGAGGACTACGCGGAAATTCCTGAGCTGTCATCAGGTAGTGAGGGCGATAGTGATATCGAGATCACAAATGAAGAGGTACGTTTTCATGGCTGTAGACGTATTATGAAGGCTAATTAAAGCAAACTCAGCTCGCCGATAGCCTCCCAAGGAAAACAGTGGCCGAGCGCGGGCCTGCAGCCAATCAGAAAGTTCGCAAATCTGGAGATCGGACTGCAAAGCGCAAAGAGGTGGTTAGCGAGACCGAGACAGCAGTCCCTCTTCCAAATTCGAAGCGAGCACGAGTCGAAGACATCACAGATGTTGACGACGAAGGTGATGTGTCTTCATTGAATACATCACAAGCAAATATCAAGGTATGCTCTTATTCTCACGAAAATCAAAACTAATTCTTCAATTCCATCTAGACTTCAAATAAGCGAAACAAGATCCATCTATTCTTTGAACAGGTTGATAAGAATGCGAAGGGAACTACAGGCAACGAAGGTGACAAGCATTATAAATGCTATCATGGCCAGCGGAAGACCTTGACCATTACCAAAGGCATGCGACACAATCTCGGTGGTAAGCTCTATATTAACTGATACTAGCTTCGCATGACTTACCCCCGTGACCAATTGCTAGGCCTTGTCTCGCATCTCAAGTCGCACTTCCCACTTATGCACAAACTGTATCTTGCACTCCAAGGTCGCCCCGAGCCACCGACTGAAGACGAGATCGCAATCGCCTCCGGAAAGAAGATTCTCGACCCGAATGCAGCTCATGCCTACCTGCAAAAGCTCCAGCAGGCTCAAACTGGAATCGCCGAGCTCTTTAACCAACAAAGACTGCGATCAGCTGTACGTCAAACTTTCCATTCAAAATTATATACATCAATTGATCTAGCTACGGGCAGGAAAAGGTTTGGGATCAAGGGGAATTCGAGAAGCTACTCGCCGAGTGGGTGGCTTCTACAGATCAGCCAT
This sequence comes from Athelia sp. TMB, assembly GCA_014898675.1. Taxonomy (NCBI): domain Eukaryota; kingdom Fungi; phylum Basidiomycota; class Agaricomycetes; order Atheliales; family Atheliaceae; genus Athelia; species Athelia sp. TMB. Next base: position 37,924 of record JACXVL010000414.1, on the reverse strand, counting down.
TTGATGTCGTCAAACACCCTAGCTTCCGTGATCTGCTCGAGTATACTCACACTCGTGGCCAGCCACTCCATATCCCACACCGTCATGCTTTGCGCAAACGCATCATGAAAATGGGAGAAGATAGTATTGAGGGGATCAAAAAAATGATCGCAGTAAGTAATGTTTCGAGCTTGCTCAAGCTTGTTCTGCCACTCACCGGATATCATAGGACTCAGACTGCCAGGTAGCGCTCTCACTTGATGCCTGGACCTCAAGTAACCAGCATGGCTTCCTTGCCATAGTCATGCACTGGACTGGGCGGGATGGACGCTATGGTATTAAATCAAAATTGTAAAGCTGCAGTAACATGAAACTCACTTCTTTGTCTTATGAAGAAGAGCTCCTGATCAATTTTCGTGAGATTATTGGTGCCCACTCCGGTGAGAATACGGCAGAGTTGGTCTACGATACAATCTGCCAGTATGGGCTTCAAGGACGAGTAAGTACTGCAAACTTTTCGGTGATCGAGTTCTTACACATACTACTACAGGTCATCGCAATCGCAGCCGACAATGCATCAAATATGGACACAATGTGTGAGCATCTCGAACGCCTCCATCATCGGGATGGCTACTTCAAGTTCGATGCCAAGAAAGTGCGCATTCGGTGCATGCCACACACGGTACACCTTTCCGCGCTGCAGGTAATCATTCAACATGACTTGCTGCACATATTTGAGCTCACAGTGCATTCTATTAGCTTCTCAAGGCGATTGGAGCGATCACAGATAAGAAGAAGAAGGGCCAGTGAGACCAGCAAGTGTACCAGGAGTCAGTCACTGCATCACTCAGTCGCGAGTGTGATGATGATGCTGTGGATCTCGACGATGGTGAGGAGGAGGAGTTGGCTGAAGTGGTTGATGCTGAGGCCGAGTTAGTGCTGGGAGAGGTGATTTCTGCAGTGCAGAAGGTACGTTGTCACTGCTACTGAAGAAAGAATTCGATTCTGATACACCTTAGCTTCGCAAAATTGTGCGGGCTGTCCGATCATCACCTCAGCGGCGTCGTGCATGGCTAGCTGAAGTCGGAATCTCTCTCCGAAAGGCCAACAGTGCACTCGAGCAAACCGAGCGAGCCCTGATGCTTATTTTAGATGTCGAAACTCGATGGTCTTCGACTCATCAGATGCTGAGTGAGTGGTTCCAACATCAATCACTCTTACATACCACACTAATACCATCCCAAGGACGTGCACTAGACTACAAGAGTGTAATCGACGATTTTGTTGCCAAGAACCGCGAGCTACGTCGGTACGAGATGTGTGATGAAGACTGGGTCGCCATCAGTCTCGTTACAGGCTGGCTGAAAGCCTTCCGATCAGCCACCACACAAATGTCCACCACCAAGCGTCCCATGCTCTCCTCGACCCATGCTGTTTATCGGGGCCTTCAGGATTCGCTCCGCGACGCACTCACCCATCTTCCTAATAACACCCCGCCTGCCCTTCGACTCGGTCTCGCCAACGCGCATAGAAAGCTGAGCGACTATTACAACAGGATTGATGATTCGCCATACTATACCTGGGCCTCTCGTACGCATATCTTCGTTCATTCATTCAATTCAATTTAATCTTATGCCTTTTTTCAGTTCTCAACCCTCGCATCTCATTCGAGGGTCTTCTTGCTGATTGCGAAAACGACGAACTTCAAATTATGGAGCTACGGTGCGCCCGCCAAAACCTCAGTGATCATTATTCGGCCACGTATGCTTCTCGCTCGACATCGTCTGCATCCACCAGCACCATGCAACCAACCACTTCCGCACTGCTCGCCCCCGGCTCACCAGACAAGGTCGACTTCACCGCGCGCTACAAGAAGCACACACGCGCAACCGTCAACGAGCTCGACGAGTACTTCAAGCTCCCATTGGAGCACTTTGATGGCTGCGATCCTATTGACTGGTGGCATGCGCGCCGCCGTCAATTCCCAAATCTATCGCGGTTGGCTCTCGATATTCTATCTATTCCTGGTGCGTACTCATTAGTCTCCCATTGCTTTCTTCAAGTTACTGACCAATCTACCCTAGGTTCTGCCGTTGCCGTCGAACGAATTTTTTCAGGTGGCAGAGACACCGTCTCGCTTCGTCGCGCCAGTCTGAAGCCTGAAACCATCCGGATGCTCATGTTAGTTAAGCAGCAGCTTCGTCTCGCCCGGTCTGTAATAGACAACGTCCTATAATGCTATTTTAACCATTTTTTACATTTCTACTTATATCTACTACCCGTGTGTACCGTCGACGGCTAGCCCACGGTACCGTGCCGTGCCGTCTTGATACAACGTCAATGAGACACGGGACGGGTCGCCACCTCCACCGTACCGTGCTTTTACCGTCGTTTTGACGGCCGTTACCGTGCACGGTAACGGTGTACAGCCCTACTTGCAGTGCGCACTTGTGGTTGACTTGCGATTTGCTATTTATCCACCACCAAACCCATCTATAGCTACTCATATGCATTGACACGTCTTGATTAGCCTAGATCCACTGGCTGGGTAGGTGAACCGCTATTGGACAACTACCCCATCTTCCTTTTGCCGAGCACGTAAAAGCTCACCGGACGTCAAGCAGCCCCGACCCGCACAACAGTCTGCTATCACCAGAGCACTCCCCACACATCCAGGCAAACAGGTTCTTCAGTGATTGCGTCCGGACTCGGGAGCGCTTACAATGACTCAGGTCGAGTCATCCAGGATGTTGGCGTCCCATATATAGGAGATTGCTCAGGCGAAGGAACTCAGACAGTTCACATTTTCCACTGGCATTTGGCATCCATAACAGCACGACTTTTTCTTGTCCTTGAGCATTGTAGTACCTAGTGTACTACGGGCATATCTGCCCTCGCCTCGGTGAGCTTGCTTCACCGCTTATGTAATACCGGACTGATACCAAATATCCCTCAGATCTGGGACACTGACTTCTAGCCGCGAAAGGTCCGTTTCTATTTGGGCTTTCAGATACAGTATGACGCCCCACTTCGTCTGTCCAGATTGCGGCGTTGACGGCATCGAAAAGAACCACCATCATATCGACTTCTCCCCCGTCCATAGCTATCTCGGTAACAATCTTCCTCCCAGCACTCAGAGTAACGAGTGCCCTGTTATAACTCGATGGGATCTGGCGGTTACTAACCCTTTTCGGTACAGCTCCCGAGTCTAAGGCGGCGGCCCGCCATCTGTCCCTCCTGGCTCTCCCGCCACATAACAGAACTCCTTCATGCTCCATGCCTCGCACCCTTCTGACATTTCATCAAACCGGACGAGTGCTACTGCTGGCACTTTATATGTGGTCTCGAGCTTGAGAGACCTTGCATTATTTTGTAAGAATATTATGTAGAGTGCTTTCTTCAACAATGGAATGGTAAAGGATTTTGCTGATAGCTTGAGCATCATACTCAGAGGTGATATTTTGAATTCTCTCACCATGTAGAGTAGTCAACGGCATGCAAAAGCATCTCATGCCATGCTCTACAACATATTCCTAATATGATTTTATGATCATATCAGCGGCTAAAATTCATTATTGTGCCACAGTATCTAGGTTGATACCTCTTTTAACTATTACGCCCAAGACAGAGGCAGATTTTTACTAGTAGAACATGGATATTTGGAAGTGAGAACACTGTGGCGGGCCCGCCTTCTGACAGGCGCAAAGGGGCTCGTCTATTTTGAGTATTGGCGCGCGACTTGGGCGGGAGCGTTACCAATTTCGGTTAGCGTCTCCGACTCGGAGTTATAACAGGGCACTGTACACTCCAGCACTCATGAACAGCTAGAGAAGGCCCAGTGCGCACTGGAACAGCTCCAAAATCACATAATCGTAGTGGACGAGGTTCTCTCCCGGGGTACCTTTACCTGCAATTGCCCGCAGGCGAGGCGCAGCGCGCTGCAGGACTATGCAAATGCTCACAGGGCTTTCATCTCTCCACTGCGCCGGCTCCCATCCGAGCTGCTTGGGGAGATTTTTCACTGGGTGGTGTGCCTCCCCCCGCCGTTCGGCTACCCTGCACGGCGCGCGTCGCTCCTGGGCCCAGCACCACTCCTTCTAGAGCGCGTATGCAGACACTGGCGTGAAGTCGCTCGCGCTTCTCCAGCACTTTGGTCATATATCGAAGTGGGTCTCGAAGATGGGAATGAGGAGCATGATTTGGCCTTCACGTCGAACTTCTTGGCTCGTTCCGCCGCACATCCATTGTCCATTGTATTGGGGAAGGGCTATAAAGTACCCGACCCAGAGCATCCAGCACTGGCTCTCCTGGTCGCAAAGTGCGAGCGATGGCAGACATTGGACCTCCGCGTGCCGTTCTCAACGATCAGAGCGCTCGCTAGTAGAGTAAAAGGGAAGCTGTCAATGCTACGCAGTCTAGAAATATCCCGCGGGGATCAATTCAGAGGTAATGACTACACGATACCCATCGATACATTCGCTGTGGCCCCTCTGCTTAGGCACTTCGACGCAGGGACGCGCCTGCGACACGATCCAGTTGGCAGTCTCGTTGCCACCAGGACCATTATTCTCCCATGGAATGGCTTGACTAGTCTCGAGTTCAGCATCTGCGAACGTGAAGCCATTGATGTCTGGACCGTTCTGCAAGGTTGCACAAGGTTGATGAAGTTGAAGTGTTACATTGGGAGTAACGTGGAAGGACAATGGGAGAATCATAACAAACCGATCCTCGACGGGAGGCTACTTCCTAACATCGAACTTCCTCGCCTTCGCTCGCTAGAACTGGCACTTTCTGAGTCGCACTCTATCTTTATGACTCTCACCCTGCCCGTTTTGGACGAGTTGCTTCTCAAAATAAATCGCCCCATCTCATCACACGATTCCCCCCTCAATATGAACGACAAAAAACTCTGGCACATCCGGTCTGGTTTTGACGCATCAATGCTGCGGTCCAGATGCATTCTCTCTAAACTGCAGCTGACGTTCAATGATGGCGCTTCATTCGGAGCTCAGGACCTGGTAGGCTGCCTAACCAAGTTACCCTCGTTGACTCGGTTCACTGTTTGCGGAAACTTCATCACAACATTATTGTCCATGTTGACATTGGATGACCCAAACACACCACTCACCCCTCGGCTGAGGACCCTTGGCATCACAGCGCTTACAGAAGCTCTCCCAAGGGCGAGGCTGACCTCAAATCAAACGGACATGCTCCACAGCTTCATCTTATCGATTGATGAAGAGGAGCTGGCGGCAGCTCCATTTGCGCATCTTTTGTACCTGAAGAGTGTTCTCAAACCGAGAGTCAGCGCTATGGCTCGGGTGAGAAATGTTCCTACCGCAGTTCCATGGAGGAACATACCGTTCAATTGAGCGCAGATCTAGATACGAATCTTGTGGACTTGCAAAAATTAAATAGACCGTCTAGTCTACATTGTAAGTGAAATCAAACCATGTATATATGCACTGAGATACAATAGAGTCAAGACAAAATCTTCATCTATCGTGTCAAAGCCACTCAGCAATAGCTTGCAATGTTAGCGACCTCTCGGGCTCATGCCACTCCATACAAATGTAGTCATGGACCGCGTCGGGGGCTTCATACAGCGTAACCTGCTCTTCGCCCAGGTCCCTTGTCATCCTTTCCTTGAGCGTCATGATCATGTCATACAACCGCTCTGCTCCACCGACATTGATAAACGTCTTCGGGAACCCTTTGAAGCTCGCAGCAGCTGCGCCTGGTGCCAGAGATGCAGGCGAGATGTACACGTTATTCATCGCTGCACCCATCCCGTGCGGGCCGACGTAGGCGTGGCGGCTCCATATCCCGCGCATTGAATTCAAGCTGCCCAGATAGTCCATCGTGAGCATGTCCAGAGACTTCGTGGGCCCGTCGTGTGAGAAGCCCAGGTCGGTCCACGGGGAGAGGAGGATCATCCCGCCAGGGGGTGCGGGCAACCCGGGGTGCCCGACGTGCTCGACCAGGTAGCGTGTAAGCGCCAGCGCGAGGTTGCCGCCGGCAGAGTCGCCCTCGATGATGATGTCTGATGGGGAAAAGCCTACTGTATGGACGAGATAGATGTAACCCGCGAGTGCGTCGATGATAGCGGTAGGGAAGGGGCCGCTTTCGGCGTACGGGGTAGTGGAAGAGAGGCGGTATTCAATGGAGAAGGCGCGTTGGATGGGTTTACAGTACTGCAAGATGCCACGCGGTATGTTTGCTGGGATGTCGGCCGAACTGGAAGATGGCGGCGGCGTGAGGACTCGGTCGACGACTGTGGAAGGTACAACTTACTGCGCGCTGAGTGATGTATATGCACCGCCGTGCAAGCAGTAAACGACCTTCTCCCCGGGGACTGGCTTTTGGTTAATGGGAATGTCAGCGCCTGCTTTGTCGATCCAGTAACCGGGTAGACGGCAACCCTCGACCTTCGCCACGGAGGCCCATGTCGCGATAGATCCAGTAATAAGTTTTTCACTTGCGGGTTCAACCCACACTGCTTTGACACCGGGACCATCGCGAATAGCAAGGTGGTTTGGAGTCTTCGTGAGAGGCCCTGTTCTGCAATAATGTCAGGAGACGATCGAACGTGAACTGGATACTACGTACCGCGCTTGCACATACAGCAAATGCCTAATTGCACTCATCTGCGTCCATGTTCAGACTCGGTGTGCTCGACTGGCACGGGGGCATTACGCACCAGCACAGATCGCTTGAATGTCCATGATTTTCGAGGCCGCCCAGACTGAGGGAGAGACGCGACAACCCAGTATGGCAGGCGTACGAACAGGGTGCTTAAGACTTGGTAAAGGACTGAAAGAAGTCAGACGGAGATAGATACAAGAGAATTTTCAAATCAAAGACGCACGAAAAATTGATTTCGTTGGTTGGTGTCGGTATGCAAACACTTCACTCATTGCTGAGGCAGGAGGAACAGAATTCTCCTGGACCCTGGTTGTGAAGAAAGGAGGTCTTGCGAGGTTGCCGTGAGCCGGATGCAAAGTGTTTTGCTCATGATTATTGATCGTGCCTGTCGAGTAAGCGGAAGCAGAAAGTCGTATGCGCACTATTCTTGTGACCTCTTCATAAGGGATTCTGCTTGACTTTGAAGGCAGTCCTTGTGCGCCAGGATAGTAGGTGACAGAAAGGTGGTATTGAGGATAGAACACCAACCAGAAGCTTTGTGCAAAAAAGACAGCGATTCAGAGCCTTCCAATTGACAGGGTAGTTGGCATCTTCTAGCCATAATGCGCAACTCCTACGCTCTTCAAGAATGACTCGCCATAAGCGACTTCAAAGAGCTTTTGCATCTGCAGCGGTAAAGTAGGATTTGTAGATTACAATGCACCCGAGAGTTGCAGGGAAGTGAGGATACACGGCGAGTTTTCGAATCACACACAAGGGATAAATGGCCGTCTTCACTCTCTGTAGGACCGACTTTAGGAGACTACACAAGGAATGCAAAGAGCTCGTCGGGCCTGACTAACCAAGCTGTGTATGGTGATCCAAGATTCGGGAAAGATGTGCTAGGAGGTGGATGTTTCGAGGTAGGAGATATTAGGAGACAGTTCCTTCAGTTAGGTGAATTGAAATTCACAGCGGTCGACTCGGAATGGATATTTGAGTGATACCTTTACATACAACCTCATTCACGCACAATCTGAGAAAAGTGGGGTTCTATTAATTCAGTAAATCCAATATACGTCCATGCCCTCGACATTGGTGACGTCGTGGGGGAATGTCGATGGTATACATTCCTGCCATTTGCATCATCGTCCAGCCATAGCTTTCTTCGTCGCCGCCAAGATCTTGTCAACTTCCGCAATCTTCGCGTCTGTCAGTTTTTGGAACTGAGAAATATCACGAAATGTCAGCATGACAGCCAAGCGAAGAAGGCAGGGGCGAACACACCTCTTCAAGCTCGATGGAATGCTTCTCGTACTTTCCCTTTTTTGTGCTGGCTCCCTGCGCCTTCCTGAGCTGCATGCGGGTATCTTCTGCCAGCCGCTGGGCTGTGGTGGCCAGAGCTGTACGTGCTTCTACTGTCGGTCTTGATAAAATTTATGATTAACATCCTATAATAAGGACCGCAGCGGAAAGTAGACGCACTTGGGTATGGGAATCTTGATCGTGCGGCTATCCTGTCGCTGTGGTGCAATGCCCGGTAGCTTCGCGTCGTATAGCGCTTTCTCAACATGCTTCATTGACTACTGCCTCATGGTCAGCGCACGAGCGTGCACACCCGCAGGCTACTCACATTTTCCTCAAACACAGTCACAATGAGAGTCGACCCCTCCCGCACACCGACAGTTGCGACATCCTCCAGCCTGAATGGCGCCCCTTCCAAAGTGACCCGCACAGGCGCAAGCAGGGCGGGCGTTACGCGACCGCTTGCACGCGTCTCGAGCTGCGCGACCTCCTTCGCGTACCATGCCACCGCTGCAGTCATCTTTTGCTCCGCCTTGCCGTATTCCTCGATTGCAGCAGGGTCAGTGAGCTTTTGCTGCGAGCCGGGGACGAGGGTGGCTGTGGATTTAGCTTTTCCTTTGTCCTTGGACTTGGAGGCGTATGTTCGATGGGAAGTTATGCTGGAGGTCGCGAGAAGAGGCAACCGCGCGCGAGACGAAGAGACGAGACGTGGGAGAATAAAGCGAGTGCTCGTGAGGACGGGGCGCAAGAGAGACATGGTGTTTTCAGAGAGATATTGGGCCCGTAACAAAAGCTGCAATATGAGGGCAAGCAAATGGGTGATGCAGGTGAAAGTTTGCTGGAGAGTCGAGAGGGTGCAAGACTCGGTGGAAGTGTGCATGCCGTTTCAGGCCACTACGCTTCTGTTTTAGGCAATCATTGCAGAATCGATACATGCCTTTTCTTCATGCCGACACGCTAGCGAAAGATGCAAACTCTCACCTTGCAAAACAGATTTTTCAGAATATAAGACGTAAACCGGCAGTATATTTATAATTTGAAATGATATCCATGAGGTAGATGGTGATCACAATCCAATAGGTTGTTGAACACAAATACATAGGCATCATCGATAAGCGTAGAAAAAGCCCCAACCATTCTGGCGCAACTAGCGTTATAACAACGTTCGCGATGTGTATGTTCCAGTCCAGCTTGAGAATCATTATGAGGAGAGCCCGCTGTGTTGAAAGCGCACTCACCACCTTGCTACTGTGCTGCACCTTCTCCTTGCGTTGAATCATCCGCTTCTGCATTGGTTGAACTCGTTTGCATTATTCCGCTAGCCCGCCCATAACACACTCCCGAGCTGCTGCAAAGCGGCAGCGCGGTCACAAGCACCATAGGCGTAGTCAACGCACCATGCAAAAGCATGGCCATTGCAGAATACATCGCCTGGGCTGGACGCGAGCACCACGGGCACACAGAGTTCCAACGCCGAAGCACCTCCTCGTCGTGCGCGTTGGTGAGGATACTGAGGTATCGTGACGCCTCCTGTGGGGGCTCGGGTACGCAGTATGCAGTTGGTATCGCCTCGATGAAGCGCACGACTGCGCCGTCGCCTGTGAGCAGATAATCAAGGTGAAATTTGGTCAGGTTTGCGCCTGGTGCAAGAGCAGCGCCCGAGCCTAGCACGATTGAGCTCGGTGCGGATGCAGATTGCGTGTCTGAGGTGAACTCGGCGAGCTCGTATTTGGCGCGCACAGCTCGCAAGCGTTTTTCGGCTAAAGCCCAATCTGCATGGGTGCTCTTGATATGCTCCTGGATCTTGGTTATGCCGATCTCGAGTCCGTGACTGCGTTGTACTGCGAGTATAGCATCGACGAGTTCTTGTTCGGTAGGCGAGGTTGCACCTGGCGCGATGGACATGATAAATGTCAAGAAAAAGTGATCGCCCTTCGGATGCAGTGGTCCACGCGTTTCTTCTCCTCAACCATCGACGTCCACCCTCCACAAACTTCACACTCCGTAAGTGTGCATCAGCTCTAGCCAAGTAGACCTTCCAACGAGAGAATTCCAGGACTAGCCGACTCTTGTTGTATAGAACTCAACCCCATTCCTTCTCTCGAGTACGCAGAGGGACAGGCCACTCGAAGGAGCCAATAATCTGCCACCACTTACTCAGTAGGACTGTCGACCCACCGCGGAAGCAGGTAGCGAGGGCTGTTTCGAACAGGCTAGTGAAATGAAGTCCGCAAGCATGTCTTCACCAATCACTATGTATGATCCTCCCTCACTGGTGTCCATAATAGTATTGCAACAGCACTTATGGTACATCAAACACCGGCTCGCTACGCCCCACTTTACCCTGTGATCGCCCGCTGAGTTCAGTAACGTTTATACCAACGTTCTCCATCTCCCAGGCACCTGAATCAAAAGACATTCCAGGTCTGGTACTTGTTGATGCACCTGCTTCAAATTCGGGGTGGTCTCGCCGCTGCTCCCGAAAGATGCGCGGGTTCGGGGCGAATCGCAACTCCGTTAATCTGGACTTATCATTCACGGTTCCGTTTGGGTTTGCGAGTGCTCGTAGGTTGAGCAACATCCGTGACGCCTGTGGTCATGGAAGAATATTCAACGAGATAGTCGGCGAATGAAATGGAGAGAATAATTACGGCGATGCATCCCGCGGTGTTGACTGGCGTAACCATCAACGAGGACAAGAACGGAGGTCCGTACTCAAAAACGAAGAGGTTCGTGATCAACAACGCTGTTGCATTGGTTAGACAGCAGCTGAAAGATGGAGACAAAAAGCTTACCAAAGATTACCGCGAAATAGATCGTGGAATCTCTTGCCTGACAGGGAAGCCCTCAGATTTCATCCCATAGATTCCCAAAAAGAACTTACGAGCAAGATCAAAGTCGGCGGGACACTGCGTCGATCCTTCCACCATGTCGTGAGCCTGACTATAATCAACCCGAAGAACAAGCCTATGGCAGGCAGCCATTAGCTTGGTCCCTCTAACTTGAATCTGGCAGACATACTTTCGACTAATACAGGCGCAATCCTACGATGAGAGTCAACATCAGTGTGTATGACCTGATATTGAAATGACTAAGCCTTACCAATAGCCTGCTATTATGCCTGGTACACTCGCCGCATAACAGCCTGGCATCACTGCAAAGTCCTCGACAACTTGGGAGGACAATCAGCAATCAAATGATAAATCTTTGAGATGGTAAGGCGGCACTCACCCGTCACGGTGTCGGCGACATAATCCGTTATCGTCAGTGCTACGAGCGATGAAATGCCACCTGTGATGTGCTGTTTAGCCTCAAGCGGCACATGTGGCGGTAATCGACGAACCAAAATAGAAGAATAATGCGATAAAGCGTATATATCTCTTTGGCCGATCTGTTGCCTGGCTTCCATTGGAACCCTTGACACTCGCAAATGACACACGTACATATCGCCCATACACGAAGAAGCAGAATCCATTCGACGACGGCCGTGGTCACCGTGATCGTGCTGGGTGTTGGCTTTCAGTATGGTTAGTCAACATCAAGCAAGATCAAGACGTACCATACTAGCCAGCGCAAATAGAATTGACAACTGGCATAGTCCAATAAATACGACAAATCGATACAACTTCAACCGGAAGTCGACTCACAACTGAATAGATAATAGATAAGCACTTATGAGGCTCGTACGTGCGAGGAATGAAAATTCACCGGTATTGATTCATGATTCCTCGAGGACGCTAGAGACCATCAGCCGAAAACTTCAGCGAGATTGCCAAAGACAGGAGACTGACATATACTGTTGAAGCTTTTGCGAAATGTTAATTATTTACTGAGCATATTCGAGAAGAGGCAGACAACGCACATGATCATGGCTTCTATAAAGTACCGGTTTGCGAAGAACAGCAGGCGTGCGGTAGACCAGCGCTCTCTATTTCGGAGTTCAAGAGCTCATTCCTCAACAGCCGGAGCCCGAGAAAATTTGAACTCACGGCTGTATCCACATCCTCTCCACCTGAATTAATCAGCATAGAGGTGGAATTAATACGTAGATACTAACCTCTTGCCCGAACGTGATAAGGTGCTCATACACGAGGCACGCCATACACGCCGCTATGTCCGTCCGTTTCTGTTAAACCTGCCAGTCCAATTAACATCACATAGGCGCACTCACCCGCTACCCAGTCCACAATATACGCTTCCTGTGCCAAAACATCGAACGCACCATTCGAAGCGTCGCGAGTGATCAGCATCGTGCTGCAAGCTCATGAACTTCTTGAGCCCTGAAAAGCCGTCGCGGGTGAGGGTCGATCCGGGATGCCGAGGTGGTTGAGTCTATTGGCGCCCAGCAGCGCGCCGAAGGAGGGCGGATAATGAATGGGGAGGGCAGCAAGGTGCTGGCGGCCGACTTATAAGTAACCCTTGGCCTGCATCTGCCTGCATATGGCATCACTACCGCCCCTGGCCGTAATAGTAAGTACTGTAGAAACAGATAACAGAGATCCGCGGCTCTTAATCGAGATGTTCCTGTCAACGTGAAAAAAGCCAAATCGAGCGGTGTCCAGTGATATCAGGTAATCACCATCTCAATTTCACAGAAGTGATCGAGGCAGGCTCTGGCAGGCTGTGGGAAGTAGATATCAGAGTTTATAGCAGTGCAAACCGTCAATGGCCGTAGGCGCAGTTGACTTGCAGGCCAAGCTCGAGAGTCATCTCTGGCTAATTACCGACCCTCTCCGACACTGAGTTGGAATTTATTTTCTCCGGCTATATCACACGACTGCGCCAGCGTCAGTACAGGCGCTTACAACAGCTAGGGACCAAAATTTTCAGGGGCAATTTGCAGGCATTTGTGAGCAATAAGTACGTGCCTATTTTTATCGTGATTGTAACATGTATTTCCAATTCGACAGGCACATTTGGTCACTCGAGATTGTGGACCTGGGGTTGCCGTGGTTTTTCTTGCCGGGAACAAACAAATGGCATTACTGAAAGGAGTAGTTCTATCTACAGACGGGGAATGTATAGCTATCTGGCAGTCTTGCGATAGCTGTCCCCCGGGTCACGGGTGCCCGGTTACTCGCCTAAGTGTTTCGGCTACGCCACTTGTTTGTTCTAGCAAAAAATGAATACGGGAACGGTATGTAGGCCTTGTCTACCACACCAATCTGGAAATAGCAAGTAATGCCTCGCCGAGCAAGAAGCAGGGAAGGACACATGTTCGCACATGCAGGCATACAAGGGTATTCGGGGATCAACGAATAGGTTCCAGTATGATATCTATATGAGACACGAAGCTTATCGCGTCTCTGGAAATCCCAAGTTGGGCTTCACTGGGACATCGGGGCCTTGGTGTGATCGCGATATCGTTGACATTTGAGTATCTTGACATAGGCAGATTCAGAGCATTGGCATCTGTCATTGGTATCACGTCAATCTTCAAGAGTGACCGCCGCTATGTCGCGGACAAGTACGAGAAATTTAATAGTAAGAAAGCGATTCAGACTGCAAGAGGGCAAGACTCAAGAGGTGGTGGTCGACCTGACTGGACGATGGCGTTGGGATGCCGAGAGACGCCGAGGCTATCCGGGTGTATCCGAACCTGGTTTGAGCGCCCCGTGACTCGGAATTTCTCAGCTTGCTCTTGACCTTCCTTAAAGTTGACGCAATTGATCTGGTGCTCACTAGAACGAGAAGAACTGAATGCATATGCAGATCTATGCTATGTTAGGCAGTCCCAACTACTGGTAAATGCCACAGAACGGAACCATTGTACCATTGCTGGTTGCTGGTACGGCTCTCGCTCGTAATGCGGTGTGTTGCGGCAAATGTACTTGCCTGCTGGTTCTATATACTTATACGTGTCCAGTCAAACTGGAACCTTCTTTACTAACTGCGCTTACAGCTGCGGAGATGAAGCCCTTTCGCTGTGCGATGTCTCGGCCATACACGCTCCGTGCTTGGTCTTGTTTCGTGTGCATCATGATGTTGCTCTATTGGAAGGGTTCGAATCTCCTGGAGCCTTGAAACCTGGATATTTCTTCTAGACGTCTTGCTCTTGGATGGCTAAAGCTTCTATTCTCACACATGATCTCTGCGCTCCCTTTAAACATTGGCATTGTAGCATGATGCCAACGGCGGCAGCCACAATCTCTTGGCGTACCTGATTTATTGTTGACCTGCTCGTATGCTCCACTTTCTGTGAGAGGACTGGCCGTCTGTCTTCGCATACCGGACTGAAACAATATCAATATCGTCGTCCCTTCATGATAGGCTTTGCTTTCATTGTCGCTACGCCTTTGGGACTCTTACCTAATTGAGGGCTCGCGGTGAAATTGGAAGACAAAATACGCTTTGGTAGGAGGCTGACTGAGCTGAGCTATCATTGTTTCGTGTTGCGCTTCGAAGCGATGTGCTTAGACAAGAAGCGAGCATCACGAAGCAAGAATTCGCTCAAAATTCGCTTGAAAAGCATGGACCGTATGGTATTGATCGAGCACTGCTTGAGCCATGCTTCCTCTGATCATTCAGGACGCTGGACTGTTTCAACTCCCACGCGCTCCCTTGTCTGTTCGATATGTTTGACATACCTTTGATATTTCCAGCGCGAATCACTGCGATGTAGCACAGGCTTGCGGTCACGTGGAGAGGATCGCCACCATGGTGGCAACAATATTCCATTTTGAAATCCAAGCCTATTCCATTCGATCGTTGATCGTTTGGAGCCCTTGTTTGCCAATGCTTGGAACGCGTTGTTTGTTGACGCTTGGGACGCGTCTGCGCTTGTATAAGTACCGCCGCCCTCGCTCTCTTCCCTCATCCTTTCGCTCCACCACCAGGGCGAACATCTCAATCCCTCTCATTCCTCACAAATACTTCTCTCACTCTCCACTCTCCAAAGCTCTCAGCTACCAAAGCCAAATGGTTCACAATCGCCCACCTAGCGATGCTTTCCTCAAAGTTCTCAAGATGCTTTTGCCCCGTATCATAGATCTTCTGCCTCCGCCATCCCCGCCGCCGCCGCTCAAGTCACCATGGGCATATGTACCACCTCCGCCGCCGCCCCCACCAACTCCTACCACCCACATGGTTTTGATGCTGCCGCCGGCGGTCTTGTCGAACGAATGGAACAACCACCCCAACGTCTTGCGGGCCGGAGGCACAGCCGCCGTACTTCTCGGTGCTTATCTGGGACATCGCGCCTATCGACGATATCGGTCGTCCTCCTGCAAGCAGATCAAGCATACCGACGATCCCGCCGGCACATTCTTTCAATCCTACTACCACATCTCGAGAAGACTTCGCCGAAACATCGTCGAACCTACTGTCAAGTTCCGTTGCTGCCTCTCTGCTCACTCTCGCCGCCTCTTCAAGTTCTACCTGATCGATCCTCTCTTTGAAGCCAACCTTCCCCCCATCTGCATTCCGTGGTTCCTCGCATCTATCGCACAAGCTGCCTACGAGAACAGGGATCTGCCGGAGGCTTGGTGGGACACGATCTGCTCGCAGCTGGTTCGAAATGACGAGTTGAGGCTGCCCAAGATGGCGTGGGATTTCGGCTACACGATCTGGTCGCAGCTGGACCGAATTGACGAGCTGAGGTTACCCAAGATGGAGTGGGACTCCGACTTGATCAAGGTACGTTTGCTGCGCGTGTAATATACATTGCAATGTCTGACCTCTTGCATCCCAGACATTCTCACTCTGTGCTGCCGTCCCCGTCTCCTTGTGCCTGCTTTCCGTGATTATCACTGCCATCTCGTGGTGCCTTTCTCTCTTGACGGCTCGAGCACCGGTCCTCAAGAGCGCTGCATGTATCTCACCTGAGGACAAGATACTCTACGCCGACGATGACATCACGGCAGGCCACTTTGTCGCCTATGACATGCCAGTCGCTTTCATCTACGAGCCTGTGGTCAAGGAGCGCCGCGACGAATCTTCATCTGGTGATGAGACGCTGGTCGCCGAAGACGACACCCCACTAGCAGCCGATGACAAGCCTCTTGCCTTTGAAGACAACATCCCAGCAGGCCATTTCATCGCTGATGATACCTCAGTCTCCTTCGCCTACGAGGTGATCGTCAAGCCCGCTCGAGTGCACTCTCCTTCAATCAAAGCAGACGGTGTCCCCCAAGTCGTCAAAGATGTCATCCTCACCCCCTCGGCAACAGAAGCGGAAGTCATCAAGTCAACGGAAGTCATCAAGTCAGCGGAAGTCATCAAGTCAGCGGAAGTCATCAAACCAGCGGAAGTCATCAAGTCAGCCAAAGTCGCCACCGCTCCCTCGGTCTGCACTGTCCCTCTGGTGAACGCGATCGCCAAAGACCTTGTCCACACTCGTCCTGCCTCAGCCATCGCAGATCTGGCTGCCGCGGATGTCAAAGTCTCAGTGCGCCTTCCTTCGTCGGCTCCTAAAGGCAACGCTGCGAGCTCCAAGTCTACCACTGTCCATCACGCCCACACCGCCGCACCGAGCGACATGATGACCGCAGCAGAGTACAAGGCGAACCCTCGTTACACGCGCACCAAGGCCTCGTTCACCAAGATCATTCAATACATCGAGGAGAACGCGCGGAACGGCAAAGGACGTTGCCTTTTCTTCCCACTCATCAAGGACACCGGGATCAAGGCCACTCTGCCACACTTCATCGGCAACGACGGCCGCCTCCGCTCTGTCAGCCTCTCCGGCAACGAGTGGTATCGATCGGAGGACGCGACGTACCCGTACGCCGTCCACGAGAAGTGAGAGCGCAGCTTCTCCCCACGTCTCCGACTCGCTCGAGGATCATTCAAGTCCACTCGCGCCCGCCCGCCGGGGCGCCCCCACCAGCCACTGCACATGAGATAGGCGTAGCGTCCGACTATTCTCGTGCACATCTGAATCGCCGCAGCTCCGATTCATTCACAGATGTGCACCCACCCAGGTGCAGCAGCGCTCGTAGGGGCAATCCGATGGCGCCGGTGCGCGCAGAACGCTCTTGATACTTCTATAGCGATAGTAGACTCACGAACAATGTGACGCATATATATACTCTACATACATAAGATTCCCCTGTATTTCATCATGGCCATACTGCATATACGGCTTATATCTTTTATATCTTATCATAAAACGCATACATACGGCTTGCTTATATCTCACATACCAAATCTTGATACATACGACTTCATTATATCTTAGCACTCGCGCATTTACACACATATAGTTCGACAAATACTGTACCTTACTATCGAGAACTCAGAATCTATCAAAATTTCGATCCCTTACTGTGCTTCAGACTGATGCTCAACTTCAAGCTGGTCATAGAATCAACTAGAGGCTATTGAGGGCCTCCCTGTGAGGCGATATTAACAATAGGAGGGTCAAATATCGTCGCCAAATATGATGAAGTTGTTGTTTCTCTCGAGGAAACGAAAATGATCGCAAGTGGGTGGGTGAGAGCTGACAGGAAGTTAGTTTCCAGAATGTGAAGTACCAGACAAGGTGCCCACCTCGATAAACAAGCGTTGGCTTAGTGAATGAATCACCTCGTTCGTCCGGAAACAAGCGAGCATCGTTGAGAATTGGATTACCGATAACACTGGGAAACGAATGGCAGGACAAAAGGCACTAGCATTGTCCGTCGCAGTGGACCAATTCGAAGCTCCATGCTTGACTGTGTCGTTATATGCGATAGCTGAGACAGGTTGGCAGTCTTTTCATCAAGGGAGTTTTGAGCATATCATCAGGCTTCTCTGCTGTGTCGAGTAATTTGCCTGAAAACAACGTTGTATCAGCGTGGCTTGAGATGAGTGATAACGAGTGACACGGACCGTTGAACGCGATCTGGTCGCGTCAAGTACGCATCGGCGAATGTTTTTAGAGCCTTCAAGTACGACTTTGGGATGCGAGTTCTTCATCTAAATAGCAGGACCGATCTCGAGGGTGCGGAGGTACGTCGCGGCCTTTGTATTTCGCGTCAATGCCCATTGATGAGGACGTTATCCGGTACTTTCAGTATACGTCTGACGCTGTGCTCAAAAAAAAGCGTAGGGAGATGATGTTTATGGCCCATGGCTTGAAGTTCTATCTGATAAACGGTTCAAAAGGACATGGGAAGATGAAATCAAGTCTAGGGTCGCGAAATCGGCGCATCGCTCATTCGCTTGTCAAAGCTTTCGCCGGCTGGCTTTGCGTCCAATCAGCTGACTATGATGATCTGAGTAGTAAGCTCGAGGGCGGGCGGAGCTTGACATGGGGGTAGAGAGCATCGGGTCGTATGTGCCTAAGCGCCCAAGCCCTGCTTCTTCGATGGAAACCTCACCTGACGCCCTCGCCCAAAATGACTACCCAGCTGTTGTGCGCGCTGCAAAAGACATTACATTCGGCAGCATCGCCGGCATGATTTCCAAGGTCTTCGAGCACCCGTTTGACCTCACAAAAGTCCGTCTACAATCCCAAGTGCTCGACTCGACCGCACGCTTCAGTGGGCCCATGGACTGTTTGCGGCAGACACTGAAGAAAGAGGGTGTGAAGGGGCTTTATCGGGTATGTGCAACATCTCCGCTCTGGTGATGTATTGGCACTGCTGAGGGAAGATTGATGTGGTAGGGTTTGCCCGCGCCGATAGTAGGCGCGATGGCGGAGAACGCGTCTCTGTTCTTGAGCTACAGCGAGCTACAGAACTTGATACGGTGGACGAACGCTCAGCCACTGTCTGTGCCACTGTCGATGCCCCAACTAGCTCTGGCAGGTGCTGGCGCGGGTGCCATCACCAGCTTTCTCCTGTACGTTCGCCGTCATTCTCCTTCACCTCATTTCTACATCCCCACATTCCCTTACATGCGCGCCATGTACTATATTCAAGGCAATTTAGCCTACCTATGAAACTCTCCATTCCCTTTCCTCCAATCAATTCTTCACTGGTGTGAACTAATCTATGTCGTTGCACAGGACTCCAATAGAACTCGTGAAATGCAAGATGCAGGTCCAGATGCTCGTCACTGGACCTGCACCATCTCTTCCTGGTGCCCCCACAACACCTCTTCCAGGTCCACTCGCAGTCCTAAAAACCATCGTGCGTGAGACCGGCGTGCGCGGGCTCTGGCTCGGCCATCTCGGCACCCTCATTCGTGAAGCAGGTGGCTGTGCCGCGTGGTTCTCCTCGAAGGAATACGTTGCTGGCCACCTTCTCGCTCGGCGGGGAAGTGGAGGCGCGGGGCAGGGGCGCGATTTGGTCGCATGGGAATCGGCGCTGGCGGGAGCATGTGCAGGCGCGGCCTACAATGTGTCTTTCTTCCCTGCCGATACGATAAAGTCAACAATGCAGACCGAGGGGGAGCTGCGCCCTTCCGCTCCTGGGGCGCCGAAAGCGACGTTTTTGAGCACGGGTATGAATCTGTGGCGGAAGCAAGGGATCAGGGGGCTGTATGCGGGGATGGGCGTCACCGCGGCGAGAAGTATACCGAGCAGTGCGATTATCTTTTTGATTTATGATGGACTGAACCAGCATTTTGCATAGGCTGCGGGGCGCTCAGCTAGAGACATTTTCCCGCAAAGACTTGTATAGACGTCATACTGTAACAGCACAATACTAAAAACACCAACAATGCTTCAACGCTGACCGACATGTGCGCCAACTGAATCATCCCACTAGACCTTGCGGGGCCGAGCAGGTGACACACCTTGCTCCGCAGGCCAAGCTCCTTCATGAAGCCGATGCAGCTTGATCATTTCTGGGGCGGCACGGTGGAATTGCGTTCCATCTTTATGACTCGGGTAAGGACTTCCTATGTATGATAATGATATGGTGTTTGACATTTGAGCTTTCCAGTGGTGGTTACTACTCGTGCCATGCTCATTCAGTATAGAAACTAGAACATGCTGAGATTCAGTATCGCCGTGGCAATATGTGCCTTTCTACTCCTCCAATCAAGTACGAAGGGTTCGCGTATCTACGACGTGGCGTCGGTTTTAAAAATTCGGCATCTCCATTGTATGAGGCTAAACAAACAAGAGATCAACTGCGTCTACGTCCTACACGATCGAAATTTCCAGAAAGTATGTATGTGCCACAGGTATGTTGAATGCCGTTATCCAACACCGGCATTGACACGCTGACAGTATGCATGGAATATCTACAGAACAACAACGCGCTCCTGATGAGGTGACCGTCGGAGTCCGGCCTTGTTAATGTGCCTACTCCGTTTAATCCGTGAATTGCATTCTCCGCTCCGGCCGTACTATGGACACGTGTACTCGAGTACAGTGGTGTATAGTCCGTCGCACTTAACAGTTAATTGTCTCATTGATACCGACTAACCAAGCAATATATTGACTTTCTTGTTCTGCAGGTTGCTGTCCTCAATATCCGCTGAGATTACATCAGCCGCCCTGCAATATGCTCTGCTTTTGGAGACGAAATGTTCGATTCATGTCATGCCATAAAAACTAACATTACAAGCTCTAACGGCCGAGAGAATGCAGCTCTTGGTGTTACGACGCTGAGCTTCATACATATCTAGATCCGAAAGGGCACAGATGTGCATAACTAGGCATCTGCAGCATGGTCCTCAACGGACATACAAGAGTCCATGCGCGCCCATACTCCCCAAAATTACCTTGGCACACTGGGAGCTTCAAAAGCTTTACGCCACAGGTGCCTGGCAGACATTCAACAGGCCTCGGCTCTCCCCGGCTTCGCACTGCTTCGTACCTATACCCATTCAATTCCCCTGCCGAGGCTGCAGGTGGCTGTACTACTCTGCGGAAGCTCCTCGGCTGAGCTCAGATTGGAAATCCCTTTTGCATGCCGAACCTGCCGATCTCAACTCTGTTCCTAGCAGTTGGTAAAAGTATATCAATCAAAGGCATGCGTCGACGCGTCCAGACAGCCAGTCAGCGCCGAAGTTTCATGTCAGTGACAATGTCGCTTGCCGAATTTTTGCTCGCCGTATTGACGTGTTGTGGCTGAAGGGTCGTTGCTCTGAACAGGACGATGCTTTGAAGTTGCCTGCCAGGGCCTGCCTCATGTTCATTCAAGGTCTCAGCGATTCCCACCACGTTCGCAAAGCTGGCCATCGGGGGAATACTGTTTGTGCCGCTGTTCATTGCTGTAGCACTTGGCCCCGGCCACGTATGTCAGCTATGACGGCCTCCCGAGTCCAGACGGGCGGGCACTAAATGCTTATTCCATGCACAAGCTGAGTGCCCAAGACGGTTCGGCGCTTTTTTCCTGCTCACCGCCGGCACCGGAGAGGCATGGTGCCGGCGTCGGTCAAAGTCTGTCAATGTCCATGTCCATGCGCGTGTGGCGTCAACACCTGTCGTCTCTGTCACCCCTCTGACCAACCTCGGTCAGTGACTATTAGCGATGTGCACAAGTGCGCATAGCCATTAATATACCGTTTAGCAGAATCCGAGTCCCCACTCGTCCATCCTGTCTCTATTGCCCTGTCAGACACACAGTACTGCGGCCCCAAGTCAAAAAAGCAGCATCACAGATGTGCCTTGAAAATCAACGTCCAACAATAAAGCCGCCGTTGAAGGTAGCATCCCAAAGCGTCCTCCCTTTCACTCTGCCTCTTCCGGCCGTCCCCTTGTCCATAGCGTCGTCCGCGTCAGCCAACATCAGCCTACATATATCTGGCATGCCGCCTCCCATCCAAAACAGATCAGTCTTATTGTCTTCTCCCCCACCAGACAAAGAGTCAGCCTCTTCGCCATCATTGCAATCAGCTAAACTCGATTCACTCTCGATCACTTGACAATGTACTCGAAGACTCTCGTCGCTCTCACTTTGGCCTGCAGTGAGTGCCCATTTGAGCCATCATTATCTCGATACAATGCTGACTATTTCCCAGTGTCCATCTTTGCGATGGGTGCACCTATTGCCGTTGAGGTGCGCGAGCCTGAGGTCGAGGCCCGCATCTGCAGAATGGACTGCAAGTAAATTGGTGAGCATTCATCGCAATTTGCAGACTCGCTCATTGGCTTACTAACTCTATTAACAGCTCCACCCTTCGCATTCCTAAATGCTCATTGGTCTTTCTACCTGCGGATAATAATAACATACCAGTAAGCCGCATCGCACTCTTGCCGGAGAATGCATGCTCATAGTCGTTCCCACCAGCCTCGAATCTCGCCAGCATCTTTATCCACCTTTTGATTCTGTTCGCGCTTCACACGCACAGCACAATCACCCTCCACTCGTTTATTCTTATTCGTTCTTCACTTCATTCTGGCCTTCGATTCACCATCCGGTGCTAGATCTATCCGCTTTCTTGCCCTGTGTTCTCGGTTGTGTAGCTACATATAGTCTGGGAATTTGTATCAATTAGCTCTCTCGCCTCAAATATATGATCTGATATAGAATCTCTCGATTTGAGCTGGCCGAACGTTGAGGTGGAGGGAACTGTCACTGCCAGCCTTTCTACAGGTGCAACCTGTTAATGCACCGCCACATATGCATCTCTCCAGAGCGCCAGTGGCCATTTACACTGTTACACACATGAGCACTGAGTACTGAGTAGCGCAATCTGAAAGATGGTTTGGAAGAATATTTTTGACATGTTATATAGTTTTTTACTATTTTAATTTGGTATTCCGTATATGAATTCGACAGCTCCTTGGCCTTCATCTGTCCTCCTAAGTTCGTCTATGTTTGTGGCTCGAGGCGGGCGTGAGCGAGAGCCTCCGGATATTGTGCCTCATGCGTTCGGTGAGGCTAGGAGTGGTCGCGGTACTGCGCTTGCGAGGTCGGCTTGGCTTGTCTGCTTTCTCCTCGTCGTCCCCGATGAAGATGATTTGCGCGAGCAAGATGATGTTCATAATTCAGAGATAGGGTTGGCGAAGCGCGTTTGGTATGGGCGTGCAAGGGGCGTGCAATTGGGAGGTGGGGTGTGTAGATGGCCTTCTGTAGCGAATTCCGAGTGCCTTTTATGTGTGTCCTGATAGCAAGAGGGGGTGGCACCCCCGACATGCCCGACGGGCGGTCGTCATCCATGATGTCGGTGATGCGCCTCCCGCTCCCGGTGCGCGTGGAGGGAGCCAAACTGCGATTTTGACGGGCATTCCGGTGGGCCGGCAGTGGCTGAGAGCTTATGAGGGGCAGATATATGATGTCGTAGGGATGAGTTAGGGGGAACATGATCTGAATATCTTAACGGGGCAATCAGCAGGTTAAGTATATGTCTACCTACAGTATTTCAATGTTCGGCAGGCGGATTTCCATCTTCAAAAACACGAGATGAGAAGCCACATGAAGTTGTTCTTTGTGATGGAGTGTTTGAATTTACGCAGCAGTCTATCGAGCTTGTAAGGACTCCTATTAACGCACTGCCACAGATTTCGAAATCCGGCCCTCATTATATTCCCAGAGTCGAAACTAGACAGCGGGCAGACTGGAGGGACTTCACGCTGATATCAAGACTAGGATTAAGATTAGGAATATATTGTGTATTCGTGGGTATGCAAAGATGTATGTCGCCATTCTCTCCGTCGCGCCTCCTCATATATAGTAGCGACCCCTATGTCTGCGCTTGCACTCAGGCTCGGGAATAGGCTTCCCAGTGATTCTCGCCTTCGTGCGCTGCTTGCGGCTGAGTTGGCGCGGCGCCCCACGTCGGCAGCGTTCACATGCGCATGGCATCGCCGCCTGGATCGCCTTGTTCTCCCGGACGCGGTCGTCGATGTAGTATATCAGCCACATGATGGGGTTGAACTCGTGGTCGTGGTTGATGGAGTAGCTGAGTGAGCTGCGGACGGTCACTTTGGGAGGCACGGTGGGCTTGCGGGAGGTGGGGGTGGACATGGTTGGCTGGTTGATGCGATGCCCGTTTTGGTCGAGTCTGCCCGCCTTTTATATGCTTTCGGGAAGGCGGGAGGGGGAGACAGACGTCACCATGACGGACTGTGAGCTCACAACTGTGCAGCCTCTATGTAGATGTTCAGAGCCAGCAAAATGGGCCTTCTCCCGAGCGGGTGGATTCGGGCACGACGGAATGACGGCAGTGACGAATGCATATAGGAGTCGGCATGCACTACTAAGTGTTCCTCGCCTTTTGACACATCGTATGAGCCGCAGGATTAGCAGAAAACCGTGCACACAGCGTTCAGAGCATGGTGAGATGGCGATTGGAATACAATATTGCCAATCACCAGTACTGTGCATTGCTTTGAACCTTTAGCAGTGCCCATCCCCTCTCCAAGTCGAATGTAACACATGACCAGCAAAAGGAGGTGGCATAGGATTCGTCGCACTACCCGAGATCTCTCGTCATAGATGTCGCGAATCACGACCATTTCAGGACCACTCCATTCCTGTTCGTGTCCGATTTGTACGCACCACATCGCATCATTGAGGTGCTTCTCCCGAGCATATGGTATCTGGGACATGTCATGCGAGGGGCCGATATGAATCTTGGCTGCTGTCAGCAAGATCGAAGGCTTGGAGCTCTTTGCTGTTGATACGCGTCTATTTGAGCAGATATTGAGCGCTACCTTGAAGGGCACCTATCCCGAGTGAATGCCCAATGAACGTACAGTGGGAGAAGAATGAAGATAGGGGGTTGGCGACGTTCAAAATCAAAGGCTTATTCAAATTTTGGTCACGTGATATACCGAAAACAACCGCGGTGCTCTCTTTCTCTCAATGTCATACAGATGTTGTGGCCTGGATCGTTTCATGGTGCCTCGAAGGCCAGCCAGGTAGGGTAGAAGTGTCCAACCTCATTGGGTCTGACGGACCACAAGCATTATCCTGTAACAACCTCTTCACAGTAGCACTTGGGTGATTCGTCCTGTTCAATATTTGAAGTCGATCTCGAACCTTTGGAAGAAGCATGTACAGTGTGTCATCTCAGCGCGCGTCATGAGCAGGTTCTCAATTTCATGACGCTGTCAATATTTCTGGGGAAGGGGTGTGGCCTCAAGCCAAATGACATCCAGCGTGGCCCGCGCTGCCCTTAGAGATGGACAAATCACCAATCCAAAGCAGAACTGAGAAGAGGTCGAGAACAGATAGCAAACCGCTAGTCCGAGTCCTCGTGCAGACTGAGCACTGGCAGAGCAGTATGTCTGGGACAAACACATCCACAGATGACTCACAGAACCTGAGCGCCCCCGACCAGCCTGCGGTCAGAAGAGGCAGCGCGGAATCGCTGGGTGTACACCGGGAAAGGAAGCCTTCATTTGCATCCACGCGGCTATGCCGCGCACGACGCAGCGCTCGAACGGGAAGTGTGCCATCCAGTGCCAACCGGGGTACTGCTTTCTGACGGGGCTCGGCGGCCTTGATGATGACGACGATCCACGCAGAGCAAAAGCGAGCAAAGGAAATTCTATTTCAGCCCCAAACTCCGACCGACACCTGGACCGCTCAGTGCTTGTCCGCCTTCTCCGCCTCCGCAATGAAGTTCTTGATGCTGTGGAGCCTGCGTCAGCCGTCACCGCCCGGTCTCCGCACTGAAGACAAAAAGACACGCACAACTGTTCTTCCTCGCTGCAGACACCACCAAGCACGCATAGTCAGCAAGTGGTTCAGTGAGCAGGGGGTGGGGGGGACGCACCTGGAGCCGGCGGAGATGGGCACGGCCTCCTTGACCTTCTCTACGAGCGTCTTCCCGGGGGCGGGCGCGGCCTTCTTCTCGCCGCCCGAGGTCGCGAAGACGATCCCGCCGACCGCGGCGAGCGTGCCGAGGGTGAGGTATTCGTTTTTGATGGCGCGGCCGAAAATAACGCTGGGGGTATGTTAGAGGGCACTGCAGAGCTGGGGGACACCAACGACGTACTAGGACATAGCGAGGACGTAGGTGGAGGAAACAGGTCGATGCGCTGTGCTGCCGAATATCTTCTGCTGGCCGGAAACGTCCGACTCTCACGGTTCCGCGCCGCGAGTCCCCCTTCAAATTCGCTACTCGAACTCGACCTCGGTAGTCTCGCAATGATAATGTGCGAACCAAAAATTCAGTAAGATCCTATAGTAAATAAACGAAGCATCCTCTATGTTCCGGGGAAGTAAATGAGTAGGTAAATATCAGTCGCCACCGTTCCAAACCCCCAAGCCCACTCAAAGCACCACAACCAACCCACTCATGGCCCCCACAACCCCCACCACACCAAACCACTCCCACCCCGCCGCCACCTGCCTTCCCCCACCCGACGTCCCCCCGCCCGTCGCCGTGGCCGTCGCCGCGCTCGCCCCCGTGACAACGACCACGCTCCCGCCCATCCCGCCGCCCGTCTCGCTGAACGTCGTCGCAGCCGCCGCGGGCGCGCTCGCCGCGCTCCCCGTGCCCGCCGCGGAGGGCGCCGGCACGGGCGTCGTGTACGCGCGCACGTACGAGATCTCGAAGTACGCCTCGTCGTACTTGGGCGAGCCCGGCCCGACGACGTTGTCGTTGTACTGTAGGGGGAGGGGGAGGGGTGAGTCAGGGGGTGGAGGGGAGGGGAGGGAGGGGACGTACGCAGAGCCCCGTGGGCCCGGACGCGCCGCACGACGCGTTGTACACCGGCCCAATTCCCGCCCTCGAATCGCACGCATCAGCCAAATCAACACGAGCACGAGGAGGGGAGGAGAGAATAGGGCGCACCAGTCCCCGCACAGCGTGATATCCAGCACCAAATTCTGCGCGGTGAAGAACTCGCTCACATTGCACGCGCCCGCGGGGAACGCCGCGCTCGGCGCGCCCCACGCGCTGATGTCCAGGCTCCCGTTCTGCGCGCCCGTGATGCTCGCCGGCACGTCCGCCCGGCTCCAGAACCAAATACTACATAACCCAACCCAACCCCGCATCAGCACGCGCGCAACGAAAAGCAAGAGCGGAAGAGGAAGGGGAAGAGGAAGAGAAGGAGAGAGGGAGAGGGAGAGGAAAAGGGAGAGAGGGGGGGGACGCACAAGATACCAGACGCGTCGAACTGCGTCGCCCACACGCCGCCGCCCGCGGCGGCGAACCCGCTGAGGTAGCTGTTCGGCTGCGCCTCGGTGACGAAGCACCCGGCGGCCGTCGAGCAGTCCGTCCCGCCGAGCACGCCCGACTCGTACGTCGGCGTCGAGGGGTGGAAGCAGCCCGGGGTCGTGCTTCGTGCGCGTCGTCAGTTGGGGCTTGGGTGGGGTGGGGTGGGTGGGGACTCACTGTACTGTAGATTTCAAGGTTGAATAGCGTGTCAGAGGAAGGGAGAGGGAGAGGGAGGGGGAGGGGACTTACGGGCCATCTGGTTGTTGTCCATGACTATAGTCCATTGAGTGCTGCTGCGACTAAGAGGGAGGGGGATACACACGGTTCACGGCTTCGATGATGTCAATCTCGCCTGTACAAACGCGTTAGTCCGGGTCACCAGTCATGCGCGGAGTTCGCGCACCGTCTTCGGGCCTGGGGATAGCGGATCAACACCACGGTACGGGGATGGCGGAGAGAGACGCACCAGTTAGGGCCAAACGTCCCTGCAAGCAAAGAGCAGCAGACTTCAGTCTAGATTAGCGAGAGGGACCAAGATCCACGCACAGAAAGCCGGCCCTGTAAGCACGTCGGTATGAGCACCGGCATCAGCACAGGATGGGTGGGGACTCACAGACACTGCAGCCATACGGGATGTGGAGCTAAACGCCTCGGTCAGAGTGGCCGGCGCTGCAGCAGGCGGACTCACGAGGTCGATCATCCACAGGCTGCCGATGTCGTACGTCGCTTGCGACGTGATGCGGACCTGAAAGGCTCAGTCAAGGGGTGCGGGAGGAAAGGGAAAGGAGCGGGAGGGAATGGGGAAAGGCGCGCACGGTGTTGCGCTTCTGGTTGAACGCGACGTTGCTGGAGTTGTCGACCTTAATGATCGCGTTGTTCGCGCTGTTGATGTACGCGAGGCCCTGCGACGTCGCCTGCGTCTCGTTCAGCCACCACACGTCGCCTGCACCGGCACTCCGTCGTGAGTTCGTGCAGGGAGACCAGCCGGAGACGGCTTACCGAGGGTGGTGTTATCGTAGCTGCGCGGTTCAGCACGCGTACGTTCGCCTGCATCGGGGAGAAACTCACTTTCCGTACCAGTCCCACCCCTCGAAGAAGGTCTGCCCGGAGTAGTCCTGCACGAGCTCGTACGCGAGCGCGGCCCTCCCTCCCAGCGCAGCGATCGCTGCAATCAATAGCGCCAAGTTCATAGCGCCGCTCGGTCAAATAGAGATACAGTACAGATGTAAGTGGGTCGTCTAGAAAGCGTGTTCGTAAGAGTTCATGAAGCAGCCGGTCGCGGGCACGGAGAGAGGTTGGGCAGTGGAGTGCCTGAAGACTGAAGTTGAAAAGCGGAACGGCGGGCCTGGCGATGCGGGGCTCGAACCAAGGTCGAGGTCGGACACGAGGCGCGCGTCATGACGTGCCCATGCGGACATGTCAACGCTTCGGCCACAAGCGCCTACAAGCGCCCGCCAAGTGAGCTGGCGAGACGCCCCCCTATCCTCATCCACCTCCCACCGTGCGTTCATTGGGCGGCATTCACCAGCACTCACCCAGAAAATTTGCACAGCACCTATAGCTACGGAATCGATCGGGTTTCAAGCAGACACCAACGGGTTATTAATTACAGCAGAGAGTTCGAAGCCTTCGATCTTGCTTCACCAGGCGGTGTCACCCGGGCGGGGCCGAGATTCACCTCGGTCCCTCGCATTCGAGCACGCATATGCCTGTTGTAGATGCTGAGGCTCCAAGTCTTATTCGCTTCCACAACTTCGTAACTTCGAGCGCTCTCGCCCTCGGCGTCTTCCGGGATCTGCGGTGGCTGCGTTTTCCTATCTTGCGCGGTGGCCATCGGCGATGAACAACACTATATGCTTGGAGAAGCACCTCCATGACGGGATGCGCACAAATCGGACATGTGCAGATGCGGAGCGGTCTTTACTACCAATTCTGTGGTTCTCGACATCTATGACGAGGGATTTCGGGTAGCGCGACTCTTTGCCACCTCCTTTATATGCCACATTGACTCGGATAGGGTGAGCACGACTGAGGGTGCAAGTCAACGCACAGCTGCTGGTGCACCGATAGCGAATGTGCCCTATGGACGTCCTGCGTGCAAAATGTTCCACCAATATTATAACTTGTAAAGACGAAACCTACCCTCTCTTTCGGGAGCACTTAGCGCATATCGACCCCTCTATGCCTCCTATCCCATCTTACCTGTTCGTCATGCCGTTCGGGAGCGCGCCTCTATTCGGGAAGTGACGCACGAGCCCACAATCCGTCATAGTGACGTCCCGCCTCCCGAAAACACATAAAAAGCGGGCAGACTCGCCGAAAAGGGGCATCGCACCCACCGCCCAACCATGTCCACCCCCACCACCACCCCCACCGCCCGCAAGCCCGCCACGCCGCCCAAAGTGACCGTCCGCAGCTCGCTCAGCTACTCCATCAACCACGACCACGAGTTCAACCCCATCATGTGGCTCATCTACTACATCGACGACCGCGTCCGCGAGAGCAAGGCGATCCAGGCGGCGATGCCATGCGCATGTGAACGCTGCAGGCGTGGGGCGCCGCGCCAGCTCAGCCGCACGCAGCGCACGAAGGCGCGCATCACTGGCAAGCCTGTTCCCGAGCCCGAGTGCAAGCGCAGACAGAGGGGTCGCTATCATATATGAGGAGGCGCGACGGGAGAATGGCGCCATACAGCTTTGCATACCCACGAATACATAATATATTTTCTAATCTTAATCCTGGTCTTCTTCATATCACGCGTGAAATTCCTCCATTCTGCCCGCTGTCTAGTTAAAAGTTTTGGTCTAAGAACGATAATGAGGTCAATTTTGAAATCTGTGGCAGTGCGTCAATAGGGGTGCATACAAGGTCGATATTCACTTTCGGGCTGCTGCGTAAATTTCACCACTCGATCACAGAGAACAAATCCATATTGCTTCTCGTCTCGCGTTTTGAAGACGGAAATTCGCATGCCGAAGATTGAAATAGGTGGGCATCTACTTACCCTGCTCATCATCGCCCCTGTTAAGATATTCAGACCATACTCCCCCTAACTCACCCCCACGACATCATATATACGCCCCTCACAAGCTCTGAGCCCCGCCGGTCCACCCGAATGTCCGTCAAAATCGCAGTTTGGCGCTCCTCCACGCGCACCGGGAGCGGGAGGCGCATCACCGACATCATGGATGACGACCGCCCGGCGGGCATGTCGGGGGTGCCACCCCCTCTGCTGTCGGGACACGCATAAAAGGCACTCGCAAATCGCACAGAGAGCCATCTAAACACCCCACTCCCGAGCAAAGTCCCCTCGCCCCCCATACTAAGCGCCAATCCTATCTTTGAATCATGAACATCATCTTGCTTGCGCAAATCATCTTCATCGGGGACGACGAGGAGAAAGCGGACAAGCCGAGCCGACCGCGCAAGCGCAGTGCCGCTGCCCCTCCCAGCCTCACCCAACGCATGAAGCAGAATATACGGAGGCTCTCGCTCACGCCCGCCTCGAGCCACAAACATAGACGAACTTAGGAGGACAGACCAACGCCGGGGAACTGCCAGGTTGACATATAATATACCAAAATAAAACATCAGAAATAATACATAAAATGTGCAAAATACCCTCTCAAACTGTCCTGTCTTCAAGTGCGCTGGTTGTGTGTGATGAAGCACAGTAAAGAGGAGCATATGTGGCGGTGCACTAGCAGGTTCAAGTTGCCCACGCTGGTGGCGAAATTTCCCTGCGAAATCTAACATCCAGGCAGCGCAAATCCAAGGGACTCCACACAAGGTCATATCCCAGACGAGACGGTTTAATCGATACAAATTCCCCGGACTTTCATAGCTACAAAACACAGGATCAGGAGACGAAAAGATCTACACCAGATGCTGGATCGAAAGCCAGAGCGAAGTGAAGAGGGAATGAGGATAGAGGAGTGGCGAGCGATATATTACTATTCGCAGGTATAGAGACCCACAAACATGTACGGATGCGAGAGATGGAGCTGCTCGTTACTATGTTGAAATATAATGTTCTGTGAATCGCCAGTGCTGCAACCCGCTAACACGATGACATCTAAGGCCTAAGAGGTCTACGATCGTATCGAACTACCACCCCGTGTTCCGAGTTGATTCTATCCTATGGATTTTGGAAGCTCTGGGCGACTGTGTGCCACAGGATGGAGGATGACACCAACGCATCCCAGCAAGCTTGGCGGTTGAGACCAACCCTAGGCCTGCAGACGCATCGCCCTGCAGGGATTGTACTCGACGACGTTCTTTGAGCTGAAGTCTTTCTTGCACGGTCGGAGCGATCTGCGCTTATCAGTTGTTTGAACATATGAACTCAGAGCGAATACTTGGTGGGCGGCAAGTTCGTACGTGAGGGCATACTCATCGACTCATCGGCGCCCGAATGACCTTGTTGTGATTCCGATACTCGCCGTTAGCAGTTCAAGAAGGGTGACGGCCAATGTCCCACAAGAAGACCCAAGTATGTGAGGGAAAATCGAATGATATGAAGATAGGTAGCAGCGTATAGCAGCGGGAGGGATAGAGGTGGGTGTCGCGCTTTGGGTACCAGGCGAGCCAAGACGGGATGTAACAGTATGGACAAAGGAGGCAGCGAACTAAATGACAGGTGGGTGAAGCGACAGGACGAGTGCATGGGCAGAACGAACATAGACCGCATGCAGACGGCATAGAATAGATCAAGACCATATAAAACATATCAATGACGGGGACAGGCTTCAACATTGGGGGTGCGGGAATGATGGGACAGGTGATGACGAGAATGGTAGTGACGAATAAACAACAATGCAGCGGAGGTGTAGGTGTCGAGGGTATGATGCGAATGTGTGATGGATGTCCATGGGCGAGATAGGCAGCTCGGGTACCTGCGCGTACGAGCCGTGGATAGAAAAATAATTTGATTGTTCTTCTACTTGTCGATCATGCTTCTTGTTCCTCTTGTGCGGCTCTCGTGACCCTGATCTGAGCCTTAAGAGCGGGTAGCTCTTCGCTGAGCACAACCTGCGTGCCCTCGGCCCATCGTTCAAGCGCCCACTCACGCACCCACACGCTAGACTGTTATCGATCGTAAGCGATGGTACAATTAAGGAAATAGATGGGAACGTACCTTCAAGTATCGCTTGCCGGCGTATTTCTTGTAGAAGGATTCGTGCTTAATGGGCTTAAGCACGTAGTTCAACATGATATTCGCGACGGGGACGATAGAGCTCTCCGCATACGACGAGTAGTGGGCCAAGTTGGGGGTCTGGTGAATCATTAGTGTTCACGTTCACGAGGTAAAGGAACAGAACGCTTGCTTACCCATGACTCGTGATCCAAGATCAGTCTCGCAAGCCAGATTGAAGCAGCGGCCATAAGTGATGGGGGAGCAGACAGGAGTCTCCACTCAAGGCAACCGATCTCGAGGAGGTACTTGGCGATAGTTCGGGCCTTGACGTCGTACTCATCAGCCTTGCTCACACGCCTCAGGTAGTGAATGGGGTTGGGATAGCTGAGGTTCCAGTCTAGTGTCTTGAGCACGTAGCGCTCAGCCATCAGAATCTCGCTCTCCGTGTATGAGCTGTCCGCGCAGTACAAGAAATGTGAAACGGAAGGTGAAACGATTTCTTCAACCTTGGAGGCAATGAACAGGCACGTGATCCCAACAAGTTGCAGCTTAGCCAGGGAGACGACGCGCGCGGAGAGGAAGCGGTCAATGATGTTGACGCAGAGGAAGAGGGTCTCGGGCATGAGGCGGAAGCGGACGTGGACCTGAACTAGCCAGTCGGTGAGAATTCCGCGCATCGACCAGGCAAGCTCCTTCTGGGAGTCCATATACAGCGGATTGGGCATTGTGGTTTGCTTGAGATGATGTTAGCAGACGAAATCAACACGAAAGAAAGGCACACACCTCGATCTCCTTCATGTATTTGAAGATCTCTACGACGTACTCGCTGACCATCAAAGGGTCGTCCGCGTCCTCGGCATCCAAATCTGTCCAGTCGTCGCCCTCTGGGTCTGCCTCCGGCTCCTCTTCGTTTATAGCATGGAAGTCAGCCGAAGCAGCGTCCGAGACTTGCTGGAGTTGTTCCTCGAATGTCTGCGCTGCAGATTGTGGGGCTTCTGACGAAGGGCGAGGTTTCTTCGTGACGCGAGAAGCCTCCTCTTCGTCCTCCTCCACAACGGCGATAACCCGGCGCGATGTGCCAGCACTGCGAGTGGAGACCCGACGGTTGATGATAGTATGATCGTCGATGGCCATAGCATGCTCATCTTGGACCTCAGCGACTTCTTCCAGGACTGCCGGTTGAACGAGCGCTTTTGCTGCAGGTCGCCTTGAAGTGCTAAGTGGCTTCGAACCTTGACGAACGGTGGTGGTGGTGCTGATGGCTTTAGTGGTTTTGATGACGACACCATCGAACTTCTCCTTCGTCGGGTGGTCGACGTCCTTCCCCTTCCCTACGGCAGCCTTCCCCTTGCCCTTGTTGTTTAAGGCGGTTGTAACTTCCCCCAAGGCCTCTCGTTTCCGCTTGCCAGCAGCAGGATCAGCTTTTGAATCAGCTGCTTTGGCCTTGGACGCCGCGGTGGCAGCTGTGACACCCCCACGAGCTGCAGCTGCGCCGGTTGACGATAAGGGCTTCACAGTATTACGGGTAGTTATCCTGGATGGTCGAGCATTGGCGTTTTCATTATCCTTTTGAGTAATGCGGGTTGTCCGCGTTATACGCCGTGTCTGTGGGGATGCGAACATGGTCAATACAGATCAGATTTACTCGATTAGAAACTGATACAGACTGGTATACTTGAAGCCATGCGGAATGGTGAACTAGAATATATGTTTGAAGATGAAGGAAGACGTCGTGAAGGCTTGTCGTCGTCGTCGTCGTTGGACGATGGCGAGAGAGTGTGAGATGGTTTTAGCCTCAGCCACGCACAGCCGTTTTGGGTCGTTGAACTAACCCACGTGAAGTTCATAACAAGTGTAAACAACTCGCGCCCGCGTCGAGGCTCGTGACACGGGGCCATTGCAAAGACGCGTTGGTCTCGCAAGACTAACGGCCTCGATTATCGAGATTGAAGCAGAAAGTTCGTAATTTCATCTAACAGCAAGGTACTACACTACACTTCCATCTTGTCTTCTTTTTCCCATCCCGGGTTCTTCTGCAGCACCACAAAGCCCTCCAGGACGTGTGCAAATGGAATGAACTCTTCCGTTGCCAGCTCTGCACGTTCTGTCGTGCCCAGTCGGACTGGCGTTTGATGTGTCTGGAATCCAGATATTGTGCGGGGCTTGCCTGCCTGCCCAACGACGTCGACAGCTTGACCCACGCGCACGGTAACGGGCACGCTGTCGAGCTTCTCGTCGAGCGTGATGAGGAATCGAGGGTACATAGACGGCACCAGGAAGTAGAGCATCCAATGGTACTTGTCGAGCACAACTATGCGACGAATAATGAGCCATATAAACAAAAATGCAGTCGAGGCCGCTTACATGCTTTTGCGTCGGTGAACGCCGTCAGTGTCGCTAACAACCCTGCGACAGCCGGTCTGCTCATGATATTCCGGTCAGAGAAGAATGGGTTGAGGCCAATTGTTCCTTTGCCCAAATGAACTAAGCCCTGTGCTATGCGTACCATAAAGAGGCAGTCGGGCTCTTTGTAGTAGTAGCCTGCTAGCTGACGGAGCATTTGCGCAAGGCGCGCGTTGTTCGTACCCGCGCCCACGAGACCCATGGCGAAAATTGCGTTCAATGCGACGGAGAGGTCATTATCGTGGCTGTATTTGGAGAGCGTGTCGAGGATCGGGAGGACGGGGTTTGAGACACTGACAAGACCAAGTGCAAGGGGAACTGTCTTCCGAATGATGGGATCACCGAAGTGCATCTAGAAATCTAGGTCAGAAGTGATCAGTGGTCTCGAGGGGGCCGTACTTACAAGATGATTGAACTGCCTCAAAGACATCTCAGCGCCGATATCCTCCCCCATCGCAATGAGCGCAATAGCTATGACCGCGAATGCCTGGAAAGTGTTGTCGGCCTTGGGCTCTTCCGGTTGCTCCGCAGGCTTAGTCTCATCCTTGTTCTCCGTTTTCTCCTTCTCTTTATCGAGATGCTCGTCGCAGTGGTGCAGCATAGTCTGCACGCGCAAGACGTTGCCTGTGCCCGCATAGGCACACGCCTCGACGAGGATCTGCGCCTGTTTCGATACGGGGTGTTCGATGGCTTTAAGCGTTTCTAGTGTGGCGTCTGAACCATCCTGGATACCTGCAAAGGCATGTCAGCCAAGCTCGGGGAGAGTTCACCTCCGTAGAGCTTACCCAGATACAAAAATGCCAGTCCAAGGACCATAAACCGCGCCCATTTCTCATCCAAATGCTTGTCCTCTCTCTCCATCAGCACTTGTAGTATGGTTCCCGCCACATCTCCATTTCCACTCCCCACGAACACGAAGCCAAGAGCCAGACTTGCCAGACTCGCAATCTCCATGCTCACACCGTCGTCTGCCACACTGGGCAACAACAATGCCAACAGATCCTCACGGTGCGACCCAGTGTACGCAAGACCAAGACCCATGATTGCGGAGGTCTTGAGCGGGACTGACTTATTATCGACGTAGTCGCCGAGGAGAGCAAGAGCGGCATCTGCCTCAGTGCGCACGCCGGTGTTGAGAAGACCAGTAGCGAGTAAAGCACCAGCTTTGATGTGCTCCTCGGCTGAATACGTGTATTTATCGACGTGTGACAGACCGACGTCAGTATCCCAGAGGAGAGAGACGCCAAGAGACGCCGCGGCGCTCATCATGCCTGCAGTGGTATCAGTTTGCCGGTCGAATTCATTGAATTAGAGGAAGGCACGCACCATGGTCTTTATTCTTGTATATCCAACTGTTGCCCTCCTCCGCCTCGACCATCAGCTTATCGTTCCCGAAGCCGGCGTTGACGAAGGCATTGACGAATGTGCCAGCAAGATTACCTCTTGCTGAGTCAACATTCGCGCTTGTACCCGTTCTTGTGTTCTCCAAATGGCTCTTATACACATCCTCCAGGCTCTTCGCGTCTGCCACGCCCACTTCTTTCCCGAAATCGCGGAAGTGCTGGCTGAGCTTGCTGTTGCTCAGGCACTCAAGCAGATCCTCCGGCAACTCTTCCGCAAAGTCCGCATCGTCGTCCGCGTCCGCGTCCTCGTCGATAGGCGGCTGGAGCCACTCGACAGGCACTTGTGCACGAGCAAGGAGGAAGGCGAGTTGTCGCTTCATGAGTGGGTTTCCCGGGGCGTTGAAGTCCGCCCGAATCATCTCCGGCTCGTTGAGCCGGATCGCAAGCGCAAGTGCTTCAGGAAATTTGGAATGCTGCACGTATATTGCGTGGGCTGCGCGCAGGAAGGCAATATCCTCAGGAGGTGGCAGCAGCCCGACACACCTAATGACAACATCAGCAGTCAATACACGTTCATTCACGGGAGCGGGAGAAGGTGATCGCACCGAACCATGTATTGACACACTCTTGGATACGTGTTTTCGTCGACGAGCTCTGTGAGACGCGTCACGGTCTCCAATTCTGTCATCAGATCCACCGCGTCGGGCTCCGCGTTGTGTGCGAGCAAGAACTTCGCGCACTGCACGCCCAGCGCCTGCAGTTCCTCATTGCTCGCGTCAATCTTGACGGGTTTCTTCTTCTCAGGCTCTTTCCCCTCCCCTTTAGCCTCCGCCTTACCCTCTACATCTTTCTTAGGGTTGGTTGTCGTCTGCTCTGCGGCAGTGTCGGCGTCCCCGTTTTGACGGGACGAGTATTCCTCGCCTAGCTCTGCAGCTAAGTGACGTACGTACTCATGTCCCCAGGTCCCAGGCTCCGAGAGGGGCGAGCCCGCGGGAAGGAGGGAGGCAGAGAGGAGTCGGTAACGCAAGGTACCGCGCGGCTGTGTGTCTGAATAGGTCATAGCCAGCACAGAGAGGATATCTGCGAATAGACTCTATTTGGATTTAATCAACATAAGCGTGCATAGAATAATATCGGGACGCGATAGGAAGACGCACTTTGTCTTCGGTAGGTGGCCATGTCTCGCAAAGAGTTTGGAGATCGGGGTAATGCGGTCGTAAGAACTTGAGGGGTTTGGGGACAGAAGTCATAGAAGATGTCGCTGATCGGATAAGTGTCCGCAACGTTTCTAGGGCTGGCCGATACAACTTGGTGTCTGGTTCCTTCAAGGGAGGTCAGGAATTTCATGCGCACGATGGGGCGAGGACGCACTTTTAATCGCTCGACGAGCATCTCCAGTTCATTCTTCAGTTGTATGTCCTCTTCCGACTGGAGCAAATCATTAATCGAGAGTGCAAGAATACGAGATGTGGACTCACCATTTCATCCACATCCTTCTCTTCATCTTTCAGCTTGGAAGATCCTTCTTTCACATCCTTGTCCTTTTCATCTGGCTTATCCTCCGGCTTCTTCTTCTTGGGATCTTCTGATTGGACGGAGATGTCAAATGCAACGGGCTGAGGCATGATCGTGGATTGCAGGAGAGTAGTGAGGAACGCGTGTACGCGTCAGTACTTCCAAGACATAGCCACCGCAGAATCATATCCACAATCCGACTCGACATCCCCTGTTAATGTCTTCCCTTGTGCAACATCTACTCCTCAGTATACACATGTCCTCAAATCGCTGAATTTTGATCCATGAAAACGAAAGGATGCATCTCCCGATTTTACACAAGTATAAAAGATTCAAAGCGTCCTCTTACAACCCCAGACTCGTCGTCGGCGCCTGGCGCCATAAGCGCCCTTAAGGCTCTATATGTTCCTCCCCGTCTACTAGCCTACAAAGGTGATACCCGGCCCTTTCCCAATGCTTTATCTATCGAAATGTCGAATGTGAGAAACAGGCACACTGCTGTCGGTCGCAAGCGCCTAATGACGTCGATCATTGTTCCCCATCGCTCCAGGACCAGTAGAATCTTGTAAAACCATCTACCCCAGCAACCACCATGACTGACTATATTCGTCGACTCGTATCTGGAAACAAAGCACGCTTCAAAGATGGGAAATTGCATCTCGACCTAGGTATACCATCACCCTCG